>CAOLHI010003244.1:0-192295 GCA_948474755.1 Ctenosaura bakeri | reverse complement strand
TATGTATGTTGTGTATATGGTTATGTATGAAGTTGATATATTAATAACATTTATTTTTTAATAATAAAAAAAATTAAAAAAATAGGTAGCAATTTCTCATGAACTGGCATCAAGACACCATATCTGTCTCTTTCTAGCTAGCTCTGATCTACAGAATTAGCTTTAGTATAGGTAGGATCATTTGATAAAACATGCCTTTAAAAGAGTTGGATATTGTATCTTGCCGTGACTGAGATTGAAGAGCAATGGTTGGGGATTTAGTGTTAGCAAAGTGGCTTGGGTTTAAATTATTTTTATTCCTTTGAATTTAGACTATCCCTTATGGCTACCATAACTGTCCCAGGTGCTCAGAATTCAGGGTCAAAACCCGAGACATAGGGATTACCCTTTACAAAGTCAGAGAAGCAGCCCCTGGTGAGGTCATTAAGCATGATACATTAAGTATCAACCACAGTTGCATAGAATATACCATTCAAATAAAAGAAAGCCAAACTAGGAATATACACACACTCTTTTCAAGGCAGTGCTCTCACCTGAGATTCTTCCCCCATTCTGAAGACTGAAGAAGAGCATCTAGGCCCTGAGATTTGGTAACTCTACTATCCATGGATGAAGTTGTCTCTGTGAGATTTTCTCGCTGGAGGATTATGGGAGGGAGGTGAATGTTGCTTGCCAACCTTTTCATTTGCAACCACTGCATTTCCCTTAAAAGCTACTCCTGCATAGCAGAGGGTAATGGGCTACCTGGGAAAGGAGGTGGCATCAGCATGGATAACTGAGCAGGAGCCTCTGCTGGATCCCACTTCCTTCTGTAAATGCAAAGAGCTCTACTTCTGGAACCCATTAACCATAATTCAACAGGGTATCTATTAATAAGGGAAAGGAAACAGCTTGGTAGCAAAGCACATGCTTGACAAGCCAAAGGTCCTAGCTTCAGTCTTTGGTATCTCCAAAGAGGCCGAGAAAAGAAATGATGGTGCATAAATGAGACTCGAGTCTTTCTCTTCAAGCAAGCAAACACGCACAAACATTTCTGCAAAAACATTACAGGATTTCTGTCTCCTTAGCTGACCCATGAGAAGACCTGACTCATCTGTCATTTGAGGAAGTAGCCTTAAGGTTAGGATTGCCCAATGTGCACCCCTCAGGTACAGTCACAGCTCCACAGAAACCACTATGAGTGTTCCACATGTATTCACATGTTTGCATGCTGTACATGAAATCACAAATGTCTTTAGTTCAGACACTAGACACAAGAAAGCAGAATTTCTGCCTAGGATAGCATCTTCCACTCCTCTGTAAAGTTGTCTTAGTGACTAGACTACCTATTCCTTCCTTATCTTCTAGGTCTCTGTAAGTGTTTCCATCCTACACTAGCTCCATCTTGCCTTATCTAAACCTCATTGCCAGATGACAACCCTCTATTCACCTCTAGCAAAATTTCATGAAAATTGTTGACTTCTTTCCCACTCCTGTGTCTTCCAATGTGGATTGTAGGCTCAATCAGGGAGTGACTGTGCCACTGGCATATTAGGCCCTTCAACCCCAGACAGCATAACTGCAAGTCAGGGATTGCAGGAGCTGGCTGAAATCCAAACATCCGAGGGGCCAAAGACTGAACCACTGCTCTATAGGACCTAAAGCTGTTATAGTTCTAACAAATAAAAATAGTGAAAACTTTATTTTCCCTACAAGACATATTGGGGCTTGAGTATTGGTTCTGGCATCTGCTCTACTTTTACATGCTTCAATTCTGATTGAGACAAGTCCCATCAAGCATCAGCCAAGGGAGGTTCAAGCAGATACCTTGGTAAAAGAAGGAGTGAGAGGGCTCTTGCTAGAATGACCGGATGTGTAGAATGAATTCCCCATAAGAAATGCGGAATATGAAGATTAACAGGAGGGATGACCATGGAATGAATGTGGAAGGGGGCAAATATAGAAAGTCTGCCTTTAACAATGGGATACAAGAAGGGATTTTGGAGAGTAATTACACTGGAGAGGAGAGGCGGTAAAGCTCTATCTACTTCTACCTCCTTTCCATCTATTCCCCTAAGAAGAGCCCCATCCTGCACGTTGTCACAAATTACATTTTACAGATTTACAATATACACTCATGTATAAATTAACCTCATGTAGGACAGGTTTGGCGGCCAAAATTATAGATTTTGATATGACCTGTGGATAACTTGAGGGCCATTCCACAGAAAGGGAAAAGTGCCAGCACTGCCTCAGGGGGTCAGCCACCCATGGCCATCACCACCACCGTCATTTTTCCACTCAGGCATTCAAAAAGGCCTTTCGCCAATCAGAGAAGGGGATATTTTTTAAAAAATAAAAATAAAAGTACAATATTAACCCTTATCAAAAATAGAAACTATCTTCTTCTCTTAGTACAGTCATGAAAAGCAAAGTTTAATCTGTCCCAGGAGAACCTAAAAGAAACACCAACCCCCCTCTACTCTCTCAGCACTCCTTTGAGAAGAAGTGCCAAAGAACTGCTGCCACAATTTTTCCCACCCATTCAAAAAGACCAGAAGCAGTGCCATGGCAGAGAGAACAGAGGGTGTTGGTGCTTCTTTTAGGTTCTTCCAGGTCAGACTAAGTTCTCACCTTTCACCACTCCACTCGAAGAAGGGGATTGTTCCTTTTCTTGATGAGAGTTAAGGCACTTATACTGACCCATGTGTAAACTGCTTCAGGTTTTTTTGACTAAAATGTCTAGTCTTATACATGGGTATATACAGTAAATTCTTGCAGCTCCAGTGTACCCTGTATATTCAGCCATTCTCAGTGCTCAATACTTTTCAGAGTATTGAGCACACCCATACAACACCAGACATGCCAATTTTAAATCATTTCAAATGCATTATTTATCACACAGCTGCTACATGCACTCAGCTTCTTGGAAAAGGGAATTGGGGGCAAAACTCCACTGGCTGACCTTTCACACCAGACACGGCAGTTAGGTATATTACAGAGGCCAAGTGTGGTTAGAAACAAGCATTAATAACAGCAAAGAGACTCCATGAAAGAAAAACTTGTTATTGAAACCATCTTGTATCATGTCCAAAGTCTGAACTACAAACAGGCAAATGTGTCGTTGGTAATGTGCAGAGAAAATTGTTCTATCAATACATAGGAAATGTTGGGTGCATTGTCCGTACACTTAATATGAGTGCTGTTTTCTTGGAGAGGTTTCACAGTGGAATGGGGTAGCCAGCAGAAGAAGATTGAGGGTACTTCCAGGTTATACACAGAAATCTTTGGGGTTTATTATTATCATCATCTCATATATATCAAAGCCATATACATGCGCAACAGCTATTGCAGGCCTAAATACTCTGAAGGCACCAGATCCCAACTGATCATGGAAGCTAAGCAGGACCAGCCGTGGTTAATACCTGGATGGGAAACCACCAAGGAACACCAGCTGCTGCAGGCTGTAGTTCAGAGGTAGGCAGTGGCAAACCACCTCTGAGTATTTCTTGCCTAAGAAAACCCTACCTAATTCATGGGGTTGTCATAAGTCAACAGGGGACTTGAAGGTACATATAGATACAGATACCAGCTCTTGCCCCCACCTAACCCAACAAAGGAGATTGTTATGGTAACATCCAGTCACATAGGGAGAGGGGGCAAGGGAGCAGTCTGCCCCAAGTGGCAATGTTTTTGGGGCGTCCCAGCCTGTAGCCATGCCCGTGCATGCCCTGGCCATACCCCCCCCCACAGCACGCCCTGCCCCTTGTGCTGTAAACCTGACCCCTCCCACTCCCCCTCCACACACTACAAGCTTTGCCACTAACACCTGATAAAAGCCTCAGTACATGATCAGACAAGCGTCTGTATGGAAACTCAACTGAGACTTCCTTACTTTTGCCATCATGAGTGCCATCCCATGAGAAAGGTGGCAGAAGTATAACCAGTAACATTCAGTACATATCTCTTCCACCTTCCTTGCATTGTGGAATTCAAAAGAAAGGGCTTGGGTTTAATTTTGAGCATGCTCCTGCCCAGGTTCGGCAGGAGCTGTTATTCCATGACTTGGGTAACTAGACTTACTAGCCACTGAGTCACCTCACCTCTGCCCTGACTACAGCCTGTTTCTTTGTTCTCTAAGGCTTAAAGCTTTGAAGCTTGCATAGTGGCCCTACATAGTGCTCACGCTTGACACTAGGTGGTTTTTAGCAGGAGAGCAAGGCCACATTCCCACTGACGTGAGTACTGTGTCCATGGCACAACAATTCTTCTTGCACTCTCGCTGGAACTCTTCCATAGCACACAGGTCATCCGAACCATTCATCCACCATATTGTTTTTTCCTTTTTAACATGTTACAGCACATTATTCTAAAATAAGTTCATGTGTCTGATGCAAGTTATGATCTCTGGTTGCAAGGGAGAAAAAATCACAAAGCTACTTTGCTCTGCAGAGTTGTAGTTGCTGGCTCTGTGTTACGTAACAGATGCAAGAGCTGGCTTTCCCAACTCTCCTGTTGAAGATCTTGCAGTCCCGAAAGTGTTGAAAGTTGGAGCCCTACTGCTGGGGCCTCTTTGTTGATAGTGACCAGCCTGACCAGGAACACTGGGTGCTTTTACATGCAAACAAGCTTTTCTAGGCCATTGCAGATTATACTTATAAGGCAAAAGCATAACTGGACCAGGTGAGTTATACCAGCCAGACCATGGAATGTGCGGATGGCTGGTGGACAGATTGGCTGGCTGGCTGGCTGCTTGCTGGACACAGTCATTGAGATTTAAGAAGGGAGGAGCACTGTGTCTCTCCATGCATCAGTTATTATGAAAGCATCTGTTTCCCCTTTGCTCAATTTATTCCTTATCTTTCCAAAATACCTTCTTCCCAACGCAAACCAAGCAAGATATGAGCATCAGTTGCCAGATGCTCTCCAGGAGGGGAGTTTAGGTTGAGGGGACCTGTGCCTCTTCAGATGTTGATGTGCTACTCTTCCTTACTTGCTGGTGGTCATTTCCACACTACATTGTTATAGTGCTCTCATTCCTCTTTCAATGTCCTGTGGAATTCTGGGGTTTGTAGTTTACTGAGGCCAAAGAGCTCTCTGGCTGAGAATTCTAAAGGCTCCTCCCTAAACTGTAAACTCCAGGATTCTATAAGATGCTGAAAGTGGAATAGTAGCACTATAACAGCGTATGGCGGAAATAGCCTCAGTGTTGGCCAATCCAATGATGATTCTTGATGGAGGGCCAGTTCCTGCATTTTTCACTGAGTTTCCATTAGAACAAATTGTAGTTAATTCTGTCATTCTTCAGGTCCACACATTGCATTAATTTGACCGTAATCAGCCAGGTTTATTCAGATTACCTATGGCTGGGGTGGGAATCAACCTGCCAGATGTTGGATGACAATTCTCAGAGCTGGTCACCACTGGCCATATTAGCTAGAGATGAAGGAGCTGCAGTTCAACATTGCTAGGGCCACGTGATGCCAACCCTGGCTTAGGCAGACTGGCTGTTGTAGATAACTACAGAAGAGGCTGGGAACAGAGAAAAGAAACGTGTTTAGCAGAGTGGGGTGGTGTGATTGTCGACTCACGGATCATTAACCAGATCTGGGCAAGGAGCCTGTTTGACTGCTGGCCAGAGGATTGTTGTGGGATGCCTGTCCAGCACAACTGGGTTGGAAAACCTGATTTCGCTGTTAGATGAAATATCGTATCAATTCTCAGAACTAGCTGAATTATTATCTGCTGTATCTAGCCAGCTCATTTGAATTATCCAAATGCAAGTCCTTTCTTGTGCACATGAGGAATGTGCAGTGAGTCAGTTGTCAGGCAGTATCAGTCAACAAACATCCTCCAAGTGATTATTGCAAATGCAAGCCACTCACAGATCTGTAGTTATTTCAAAGTGTTGCTTGAATGGTAAATGATTGCGTATGATGAATTGTTAAATGTGCCACACTTTCCTGTACATCCAACTCCTTTAAGTCTTGCCTGTGCTATTGCAAAACAAAAACAAAAGACAGAAGAATGAAGAATTAACTTCAGGAAATTGCAAAGCTTGCGACTGACTTTGCTTCTTTAAAAGATAGTTAAGTGGCTGTTAGCCACAATAGCTAATGGGTATCCCTAACCAATGCAACAGAAGACACACCCTTTTAAATATCCAATACTGTTGTTGTTGTGTGCCTTCAAGTCATTTCTGACTTATGGTGACACTAAGGCAAACCTATCACGGGGTTCTTCTGGGGCTGAGAGTGTATGACACACCCAAGGTCACCCAATGGGTTTCCATGGCAGAGTGGTGATTCAAACCCAGGCCTCCCGGTATCCTAGTTCAGCACCAAAATCACTATACTGGGTTGACTCCAATTTAATAGCTCTTCACAGCGGCAAAATTAGTGTGGTTTCTGCAGACTCATTTGTTTTTACCCAGTTTTCTCCAAGGAGAACCCTGTAATAAATGTTACCCCATTAACACTGTACCTGTTCACAGCCAATCACACAATCCCCTCCATGGCCTGATACAGGTTTACTTTCCACTTCACTTCAGAAGGATAGGATACTGTAGTACTAGTAGTGGAGATCTGGATAAATCCTATATAATAAACTGTAGCAAAGACATTGATCCTTTAAATTTTATTTCTGAGATTTGGAACATAACTGAGGGTTACTCTAGTTGCATCTTATATGTCCTTATTACAGCAAAAAGACTTAACCTTCCAATATTGGAAAGATAAACGCTATCCTTTCTTCAATGGTCAGACTATCTTATCTTACTACTACAATCAAGTATCTTAGAAATGCCAATGTCCATCAGTTTGTTTGTTGGAGATATAGTAACTTCCTGTTAATATATATGCCTTGCCCTTGGCTACATTTTATCTACTCCTCTCTTTTTTTCTCTCACTTTGCCTTTTTGTTTTATTTGGTTTTAAGAATGTGTTACTGTTCTAGGGGAAAAATAAGTTTGGTTATGCTGAAGAACACCCGCTGCATCTCTGAAGTATGTACACACACATTTCCAGTCAACCATCACCAATGTCCTAAGAGGAGATGGTGAAAGGAACCAGGTTCCACCTGATCTTGGAAGCTAAGAAGTATGGGAGATGGCCAACAATTATCAGGTGCTATAGGCGATATTTAAGAGAAAGGAACTGGCAAAACCACCTCTGAGTATTCCTTGCCTAAGCAAATGCTATGACATTCATAAGGTTGCCATAAATTAACAGGGGATTTGAAGGCACACACACAAATACAACTGCTGCAGATAGAAATGCCTCTCCCAACAAATTCCCTAGGCTTCTGTTCCTCTACTCCTTCCAAGTATAGCATCACAGCTAAAATAGATGGGAGGGATATGGAAGTAGCACAATCAAACAAAGATTACTTTAGCTCCAGACTAAAAGTTGTCAGAAAATGCCTCCAGCAAGTCTTCCTCCCACTCTTTGTCTTTTCCACTCTTTTGGCAGAAATGGAGCAAAAGCAATTGTATCTGCAGCAGGAACAGCAATGCTTTTGATTTTACGCTGGTTAGAGGAGACTGTTCTCACCCATCACCAGCCTAACTACCAGAAAAAGCAGAGTTGCTAATTCTAATTACAAGTGGCACATCTCTAGAATAAAGTGTTACTGCAGTGACCATTTGCAAGGCCATTTTTGCAGTCATCTACATATGACAGGAATCTTCCATTTATGTTTAACTGGAGGGCACCCTAAGCCCACATGGAGTAGTGGCCACTTAGAGAAAGGACTCCAGCCTCCTCCAAGGATGTACTATCACCTCTTTTATTTGTAGTAAGATACAAGTAGGAGGCAGGAAAGGGACCAGGTTCAATGACTGAGTGGAAAATACAGCTAAGAGAGCAACACACATCACAAATACTTCAGAGCAGTGCTACTCAAGGTGGCGTGGACCCTGGATTGTTGACAGTTCCTAGCAAGTTTCCAAGAAACAACTGTAACCAGTGGGCACACATATAGTACCAGTGCCTGGCAAACTGGAAAAAAATAATTGCAGGTCCCTCACATCAGATATCCTAAAAAGCAATGCTTTAGAGGAAGCATCACTCCAAATGTGATGAGCTCAAAACAGAGAATCTCGGAGCTCAGCCACACTAAAACAGAGGTTGCAGGACTGCAGCTAAGGCACTGGATAGGCAAGGAACGTGGATGGGCAAGGCAGCCATCTCCAACCCTTGACACTACCAATGACATAATTCAAGTGTTCTCAGACTCTCTCTCAGAACTGCACTGATTTCATGATGTGTGGGAAAACAGTTCATTTGGTACAAAGGCCTTAAAGAAGCTCAACCTGGACGTGAAGGCAGCCTAATCATCTTGTGCATCCTGATGGGGACAAGCTCTCTGGTCTCTTTCCCCTCATTGTTTGTGGCTTGACTCCCATGGGGGAAGCATCTCATTTCCTAGTCCCAACTCAATTGGCAGGACGGTATGTTTCTTCCTGCTGGTTGTTTGCATTTCAGGGACACAACCATGATAGCCAACCCACCACAGCATCTGAGACAAAAAGCCTGATAGGATGGTGCAGTAGATGCAGCAGAGGCTGAGCTGCTCACTAAAAACTGTTCTAACCACTGCTGCACTCCACAAAAAGGTTGGGACTCTGAAGCCCCTCCAGTGTCACCTGACTAATCCTATCCTGTGATTCAATACAAGGAAAGGGGAATAGTATGAACCACAGAAGAGGGTGGAACCACCTCCCTCCTCTAACATACGACCTGCATGTGGGACAGCCACCTAGATCAACAGTAGCTAAGCCAAATCCTCAAGTGATTACACAATGCAGCATCTGGTTTTGTTTCAGACAGGGCCCTTTTCCAACCCGACACTCAGCAAGCAAAACCCATCTCAGGGCCCTTTTCCAACCCGACACTCAGTAAGTGAAACCCATCTATTTATTTTTGGACTGCTCTACACAGAGAGGTTTACCAGTATTTGTGCCAAGATGACATACTGCAGGCAGGAACTGCAGTGGCCCCCAGTTCATTCTTGCCACTCCAAAGCAGAGATGTGAATACTGGGAGTGGGATGGAATCTTTCCCCCACAAAATCAGATGGAAGCTCCCACTATTTTTTTCTGGGCCTTCATATCTCTAGTCAAGAGGCAGTCCTCTGCCACCCAAGGAGTACATACATTCCACATCAAAGTTCTGCTAGCATTCAAATCAACAAGGTATAAGGGAATTCGGGGGAGTAACCCATTCAGATGTTCCAATCTCTCTCTGAGTCACAGAGTACATACGATTGGTGTTGCACTCTCCGCTCTTCCACTGCAGGAACCAAACAACCTAGCCTTGGTCCTGGGCTTCTCATTCTCTCCATATCTGCCTGTTTATCTATCTATCTGTTTTTGGCAGAGAATCAGGAGGGAATGGAAGTGGCTACAACACCATCAGTTGAGGGCACACTCCCCGCCATTGCCCTAAAACACACATACACATGTAATTTAGTAGTGTCAATATATTTTATCTTAAAGATGCTTTACATGTAGAATACAAAAATATTCCCCAAAGGGGACCTGGTGCCCAACCTATCCCAAAGGCTTCCAGTGCCAGGATGCAGCAAAGTGGCCAAGACTTGACAAAAGCCTGGCCCTTTCTGAGGTTTGCAACATGGGTTCCAGAGGGCAACAAGGCTCCACGTCCTCTCTGGGATTAGTGTCTTAGAGATACAGTAGGTGAACTCTAGGGCTGTAAAGTGTAAGAGTATGGACCTTCATAGCTCCTGGGGGGTAACCAGCTGCTGCCTGAACTACAGTACTGGGGTACAGCACAGGCTAGATGCCAGTGTTTGGGAGTGTGTGTGCAGGTCAGTGAAAGTATATAAATAATTTAACAGACAGAGCTTTACAGACATTAACTGGGAGGTAGGTCAGTATGTCAAAGGGAACAGATTAGTCAAGGCAGGCATTGAGAAGGACCCCATGTTCAACCCTAGGCGGTAAGGGGACCTCTCTGCTGCTGTTGCTGCTGCTCTTGGAAAATGCCTCCGAATGCTGATGCAAAACACTTTGAGAAGAACTCCCTAAAACCAGTTCAGTAACAGAATACTCCCAAGCTACAGAGGGAGACAATGCCACTGGTTTAAGAGGCTCAACGCTGGCTCATTCCCCAAAAGAGACACATGTGCCAGTCTTTGCACTACCACATAGCATGTGTTGCCTGAGGCTAGAAGCCCCTGCACTCCTGCCTGGGTCTGGAAGAGTGACAGGGTGGGATGACATTTAGATGGCAGGACAAACCAGACCAATCCAGAGTGACGGAGAGTAACTGTGCTTTGATGAAAAGTCTTAGACCTAACCTGCCATATGCAGCTATTGGTTGTGTAGTGTCCTGTTGCCATATCTAGGGGCAAACGGCACTGGTGAACAATGATCAAAATGGATCCTAGCCCAGTGGCTGATGAAAGAACAGGGAAACAGAAGGAGAAATAATCACAGACTTTGCTAGTTTCACAGTGGAACCAGCAGTTGAAGTTCAAGTGGAAACTCTGGTACTTAGTTGCACAGACGATATATGCAAAAGCAGGGAATATCTTAATGGGATGGGGAAAAGCATATTACCTACCCCATTTTTTAAAAAAGAAATTGTATTATACGGCTGCTAAATTTTGAAAAGAACCATAGTATTTGCTGCCCAAAGCCTATGAAAGCAGCAAGAGTCAAAGGGATATCAAATAAGAGAGAGACTCCCTAGAGGAATTCACAAATGTGTGTGCAGGGGACAGGGACAGAGAGTCACCTGACTAGGGAACTGGGACCAATGTGAGAGAAGAAACTTGCTAATATGTATCACGTACCAAAGTGAATTAGAGGGGGACTAAGAGGGGATGTTCCTGCTGGAAGAAAAGGCACAGATTGTACCCACTTAGGATTCAGTCCCCTCAGAGCAGATATGCATGACTAGGACTTTTGTTGTGTGTCTCCACCTCCCAACCAATTATTCAGGGTGAAAAGCCAAGCCCACTCCTACCCCACCCATCTCCCATGTGGTGCTCTGAGATTTCCTAGAATAATTTGTTATCAGGATACCAAGACCCATATCTCACTCTAGTTCAATCTGAACTGGGAAATGGTTCAGCAGCCCTATCTCTGGGAACAGCAAACCGTGACAACTGAGCCAGACAAGGAAACTGACAGCACAGACATCTGGCTGGCTGCACTTGGGGCTAAGAGAGCCTCCATGCACTTCAGGGGTGGCGAGGTGTCAGGAAACAGCAGCAGATTCTGGCCCCAGTTCATATTACGCCGCAGTCACTGACGCGAGTTTCTTATTGCTCTTGGAGCTGTCCAGCCCCTATGGAGAAAAGGCAGGTGGCCTTGCATCGAGGGGAAGGAACAGTGGTGAGCCAGGCCCGCCAGTGGCCTGCCCAATGGTCCTGCCTGCAGGGTCCAGCAGAGCGCAGAGTCCTAGTAGCGCCCAACCTTGGCATCACCAATGGCTCCCCAGACATCAAAGACAAACTCGTCAGGAAAGGCGAAGTCACCCAGCTGCTCATCCAGGGCCTCAGCAAACTCATCAGGATTCCGCTTGTCCTTGCCCAGCTCCACCATCGTAGCAGCTATGCAGGAAAGAAAGCCACAGATCAGCATTAGTTCTGCTCCTGGCTCCACTCACAACAGTTAATCTGCCTTGCCCAAGTCCTAGCTTCCAGACACAGGGAAAACCTCACTTCGTTTTCCATTTCTAAGAAAGGGCAAACAAAGGATAAGGAAACTTTGCAGACCAAGGAGAAATGCCATCACCCACAGGGCTGATGCTAATTAGGTCACCCACAGTCTCTTCACAATTTCCAGGTGAAAGTGAGAAAGAAGCAGCAACTCACCTAGTTCTGTGTCACGGATGCCCATGTAGCTCTCCAGAAGGTCATCAACCTTCTCAATGGCCTTTTCCTCAAATGCAGATGGCTGTGAAGAAGAAGAAAACAGCTACTGTTGGAGAAGTAGCAGAAATACTTATCTTTCTCTGCAGGAACCCAAAAGGCTGTCCCTGACTTGATTACATGTAGTGAAGGACAGGGCTAAAGCAAGGGAAAGTGGCTGCAGTAAATGTGTGTATGTTTCAGAGATGGGGAATATATCCTGGGCTGGTAACCACGTGGAGCTCAGCCTCTTGAGAAAGTGTGATGGGAGCAAGAAAGGGCTCAGATCTAAAGGTCCACAAATGTTGGCCTGGCATACTATCACTCTCATTAATTCCATTTCCTCAATTAGTCATTGCCTGTTTATGTTCAGTATTAATCCCCTCTCCACTATTTTACTGGCACATGAGAGTGTTTGCAGGAGATATGGGATATGAAGTACAGTAAAGTGAAGGTGAGGGACAGCAAAAGAAAGGCCTGGGTTTTTTCCCCCACCTACAATAAATACGTTTCAAGTGAGAAATCAGAAGAGGGAGTTTATGCTGCCAGACATCCCTCTCATCAGAGGAATCAGGTTTGTGGTCACCTGGTCTACCCATCTGCGGAAAGAAATGGAGGCCTGGTTCTTGAGGAGGGCTACCTAGCTTCGTAACAGACATAGCTGGGCTTGTTAGGGTCGCACCTGCTCCTCTACAGTGGCTGGCCCTTTGGCTCGAAGCCGCAGAGTTCCTCTCCCTGTGCCAAGCTGAGCACTCGCGCTGTGTTTGCCTCCTGCAGATCTCTGACTGATCATATCTGAAACACAGGAAGAAAAAGGCATCTTGAATTCTTGGCTGGCTCACACACTGCTGGTCATGGGTTATTTGTCCTTCCATTTCAGTTGCTATATGAGAAAAAGCTCCCTCTACTGACTCTCAGCCATACTTGGCCTGTTGTGGGCTGGCTGTATATACTGACTATACGCAGTTTTCATCCTTAGTCATGCTAGTGATGACCCACATTAAGGTGGATTAAAGTAGTGTACCCAAAGAATAGAGGCTGATAAATCTGTGTACACATATACTCCCTCAGACTTCCCCAGGATGAACATACAGTATAGTACAGGCTCTCAGGATACCAAGAAGGGAACAGCTGACCAAGCAAGTAACGCCAAACCATTCAACAGCATTGACTTTTTATCAGAACACAAATATAAGACTTCCGTTGTAACTATCTTTTCTCCAAAGGTGAATTGGGAAGAATCATATTGACAAAAGAGGAGAAATTCTTTTATGGACTAATAATTTGGACTAATAAAAAACAGCGCAAAGCAGACATGAATGGCCAGTTGTCAAAATGGAGGGAGATAAACCACTTGATGATTTGCACTTCTTTTATTTGTTCATAAACAGTCTGTAGTAAGGAGCGAACAGTGAGGCAGCTGAGCTTGCCAGTGATACCCAGCTATTTAGAGCAGTTAGACTAAAAATGGATTATAAAGAGCTCTAAAAAGATTTTTCCAAACTGTGGGAATGGCAAGCATAGTTCAGTATAAGCAAATGTAATGGAACAGACTTAAGGCATATAAATTAAAGTCACAATTTTACATATATGCTGACTAAGGAAAAGAGCATGGGGAGTGTGGAAGACAGCTCAATGAAAGTGTTGATCCAGTGTGTCACTGCCATTAAAAAAAAAAAAGCAAATTCCATGGTTGCCAGAATTAGAAAAGGATATGAAATAAAATTACCAGTAGCATACTGTCCAGACCCAAACCTACTGTACAATCACATAAGAGATCTGGGGGCCACCCCCCCCCAAAAATGATATGGGCAAAAAAGGTAACATACATACTTTTAATAAGTAAGTAAAAGGCACAGAAAAGGGTACTCTAAAAAAGTCAAAGGTCAGTAGGAACTCCCCCAGGAAGGGGCAATCAGAGTATTTGGTGGTGATCAACTTAGAAAAAGGGAAGAACAGCTTACCTGTAGCTGTGGCTCTTTGAGTGGTCACCTGTGCCCTCACACAATGGGATCTTTGTGCATGCGCAGAAGCATTTCGGAAAGTTCCAGAGCTGAGCAGCTTGGCAGGAACCCCTCCCCCACTCGGTACTGAGCATGCTCAGTCCTGCCAAGCTAATGGTCTTCCCTCAGTTTCGAACTCTGCTGAGGAAGGGACTTGAAAGAGGGGAGGCTGGGCAGGTGTGTGTGAAGGCACAGATGACCACTCGAAGAACCACAGTTACAAGTAAGCAACCTCTTCTTCTTCTTCGTGGTCTCTGTGCCTCACACATTAGGAGACTGTGTAGCTTACCGGTTGGATGGCGGGTCAGGTCCTAGAGAATAGAGGACAGCACTGCACAGCCAAAGTGGGCATCACGTCGGGCTCTGCAATCAAGGCAATAGTGGTGGACAAAGGTCAGAGGCCGTGACTACGCAGCCACGTGACAAAGCTCCTGTAGGTCAATTCCCTTGAGAAGGGCTACCAAGGAGGCCACAGCTCTGGTAGAGTGGAGGCATGGAGTGGAGACGGAGGTGGTTGCCCAGCAAGTTCGTAGGCAAAGTGAATTGTCTGGACAAACCATTTAGAGAAACATTGAGTGGATACTTTATGACCTTTCTGATGTCCACTGTAGCAGACAAAAAGGTGGGGAGTAGGGCAAAAGGTCAAAGTGCATTGTAAGTAGAAAGCTACGGCCCGGCGCACATTGAGTGAGTGGAAAGAGCACTCAAGAGGTGAAGACGGTTCAGGATAGAAAGTCAGCAGAATGATATCTTGGTTCAGATGGAGGGCAGAGACGACTTTAGGGAAAGAGAGGTCCAAGCACAGGACCACCTTGTCCCTATGAAACACCTAGAAGTGTTCGTCTGAGCGTAACGCAGTCAGTTCTCCTGATCTTCTAGCTGCTGTAGCAGTGACCAAGAATGCCATCTTCAGAGTAAGAAAGTGGTCGTCAGACGTGGCCATAGGTTCAAACGGATGGCGCATGAACTGGGAAAGGATGAGAGACAGCTACCATGGAGGAAGAGGCAGGGAGACAAGAGGGTAGAGATGAAGGCCTTTAAGGAACTGCTTGACCAGAGCATTCCTGAAAAGAGCAGAGGAAGGAGAACCACGTGGTTGGTAGGCGACAACTGCGGAGAGATAGACTTTGAGAGAGGAAAAGGTCAGTCCTTGTTCCTGTAGAGAGAGGAGGAAATGTAGCACTGTTGGCAGGGAGGCTGGAGAAGGAGCCTCACCTCTGGCATCCGCGAAAGCTGTGAACTTGCGCCAGTCGTAGGACCTGCGAGTGGATTCCTTCCTAGCGGCCGTGAGGACTGCCTGGATAGCAGGAGAGCCTAGAAGGTTATCCTCCACATATGGAGGCGAAGGCAAGTGAGGTCCAGGTGAAGTATGTGACCATCCGAGTGCGAGAGGAGGTCAGGCATGCACGGAAGCAGCACCCAGCGGCCTCAGGAGATGATGAGAAGGGGCCCGAATCAATGTTGTCTCAGCCAATAAGGGGCTACGAGAACGGCGTCTGCCCTGTCCGCGGCAATCTTGGTCACCACTCAGCCCAGGAGAGGAAATGGAGGAAAGATGTAGAGGAACCCTTTGTCCCAAGGAAACTGGAATGCATCTCAGAGAGAGTGGCGTTCCATGCCTGCTCTGGAGCAATAGCAGGCGAATTTCCTGTTCCGGTGCATGGCAAAGAGGTTGGCAGATAGGGTGCCCCATAGAGACACTATCTGGCAGAAGACGATGCTGGAGAGGAACCACTCGTGATGGCACACTGTGTCTCTGCTCAGCATGTCCTCTGTAGCATTGTCTTGTCCTGCTAGATGCACTGCAATTGGGTGGATCCACAGCGGGACACACCAAACCCATATCTGCAACACCAGATGGAGCAGGATGGACAAGTGGGTGCCTCCCTGTTGGTTGACGTAACAGACAGCTTTCGTATTGTTGGATAGGATCTGGACAGTCTGCCCTACAAGATTTCGAAAAGCCTGGAGGGCCTTGAAAATTGCCAGGAGCTCCAAGGTGCTGATATGCAGATGCTTCTCCAGTCCAGTCCAATGATCCTGGATGCAGAGGTGATTGCAGTGGGCTCCCCAATCGAGGAGGGATGTGTCGGTGGTGATGGTAAGGGACGGATGGGGCTCGGTAAAGGGCATTCCAGACAGTAGTTGGTGCGGAGACAGCCACCAGCGGAGGAAATCCCTGACAGGATGAGGGATCCGAAGAATTCGACACTGGTCGTCGAGGAGAGGGTCGAAATGCCTGATGAACAAATGTTGGAGAGGACTGGCATGGAGGTAAGACAGGTAAGTGACCACGGTTATGGCTGCCATGTAGCTGAGAAGTTGTTGAATGCAATGAGTGGAAACGGATGGACTGTGTAGAATAGCAGCTGTTGCCTGGCACAGTACCCACACGCATCTCATTGGCAGGAACGCCATGGTGGAAGTGGAGTCCAGAGTGGCCCCGATGAAATCTAGGGTGTGTGTAGGTTCCAAGTGCGGCTTCTTGGGATTCATTCTGAGGCCAAGACTGGAGAGAAGGGAAAGAGCAAGATGAATGTCCTCGTATAGCTTTTGCCTGCAGGGTGCCATCAATAACCAATCATCCAGACAGAGGTACATCATGATGTGTTTCACGCGGAGGTAAGACACCACAGGAGCCAAGCACTTGGTGAAGACTCTGGGGGCGGTAGACAGGCTGGTAACAAGAGCCATCAACCGCAAATCTGAGGTACCTCCTGTGTTGGGGGCGAATGGCGATATGGAAGTAGGCATCCTGCAGATCTATGGACATGAACCAGTCCCAACGCCTGAGGAGAGGAAGGATGGATGACATGCTGATCATCTTGAACTTCTGGTGGAAAATGAAGGAGTTGATCCCCCACAGGTCCAGAATGGGTCAGAGAGTGCCATCTGCCTTCAGTACGGTGAAATACCGGGAGAAGAAACTGGTAGATTTGGCCAAAGACTGCAGTCGCTCCACGGCCCCTTTGCAAAGGAAGGTACTGATCTCCTCGAGAAGAGCAGGACTGGAAGATGTGGAGTACAAGACACCCAGAGAAGGAGTATTTAGAAATTTGATGGCGTCGCCAAGACGGATGATGGTTAATACCCAGGAGTCTGAAGTGATGGAGCACCAGATGTTGAAATGGCGAGCCAGACCTGGGGTCTTGGACAGATGGCTTGGAAGAAGGAAGAGTGGTAGAGGTGGCAACCTGCAAGGGAAGTGAAAAACAGAACTTCGTAACCAAAGAAACTTCTTTGAAGATGGTTGACAACACCTGAAGGAGCAACAAGATGAAGAAGCCGGCAACGAAGATTGCTGAGAGGACCATCATGGAGAACGCGACTTGTAAGAGTAGGAAGAATGTCTCCATAAGGAGCGGAATGAGGAGGACCTCCTAGACTGGGCCGATGGATGAAAACCCATCTTCTTCACTGTCAGATGAGCTTTCATCAGATGGTCCATGGCATAGTCCGTGGTGACTGTCAGTGCCAGGCGGTGGTCAGGCAGAGGCAGGGGAGCTGGTTAGAGCTGCAGGGCTTTAATGCAGTCTTAAAAGAAATAAACACAGGCTGTTAAAGTACATAGGGCAGGTTACTACACCAAGGCGAACAGGAGGACTGGTTTCAGGCGAGGGCAGGAACAAGGCACGGACAGCAGGATCACGGTTGACCGACGGTTGTTGCTCCGTGCCTTCCACAGCCCGGCGCCTGCCTCAAATAGCCCTCCAAGCCAGGCACCGACCAATCAGGCGTGGCCATGTGGCTGAGGACCGACCAATCAGGCATGGCCATGTGGCTGAGGGCTCGCAGCTGGGCTGTGCCTCACAGCTGCAAGCTCTCTGCCCGTCGCCTCCTCTGGATCGGGACTGCAGGCAGACTCCCAGGCCTCCCGCGGATCGGGTCCGCAAGTGGGCGGAGCCCCAGGAGCAGGCCCGGGGCCTGCAGCCTCTAGGTAGGTGGCTCTAGGCCCGGCAGCCTCTCCCACGGCCGCCAGGCCCGAGTCGTCGGCCGCGTCGGCCTCCAGACAAGTCCCCTCAGCGGCAGCGGCCTCAGGGGCAGCGACAGGCCCAGCCGGGCCCATGCCCCTGACAGTGACATGGAAGAGGTCCTGACCATTGAAGGGGAGATCTTCAATCCTCTTCCTGCTATCTTCGGTCAGGTTGGCAGATCGAAGCCATGCAAACCGGCAAAGAGTGATCACACCCACCATCATCCACGCTGCACCCTCAACAGCGTGTCGGGAAGATTGGATCTGCTGGTTTGTGAGTGCAACGGACTCATTATAAAACTGGATGGCCTGGTGATCATTGGAAATGAGACACTGGAAAAATCTATCCCATATATTTCTTTTATACGCTGCCAGACAGACCTGAGTGTTAGAGATCCTGGCGATCAAAGAAGAAGCTGAATAAAACTGGTGGCCAAAAATATCCAGACGATGACCTTCATGATCAGGGGGTTGTATGGGCTCTCTTACCCCCTTTTGTTTGAGAGGACTCAACAGAAATAGAGTTTGGAGTAGGATGACTGAAGAGAAAGTCAACATCCTTCCACTGAGTCCAGTACAGATGTTCCAACTGATGAGGAATCGGCTGGAAGGAGGCTGGCTGGGACCACGGGTGCTTAAGTACCTCCTGCAAGACCGGCAGGAATGGAATCGGGGCTGTTGTTGCAGGACGCATGTTGACGTAGTGGAAGAGTGGGCCAGAGATGTCAAGGCCCAAAGCATTGGCCATCCTTATGAGGATGTCTGAAAATTGCTTTACATCTTCGGGAGCAGAGTCCAGAGTCGGTTCCCCAAACGCAAGTGGAGGAGAAGTGTGAGACTGTGGAGTAGAATCTGTAGAAATCGTCAGAATCATAAGAGCCAGATGATGGAGAAGATGGAGGCGATCGAGACTGGTGGGCTCGAGTAGCCGAAGACACATCTGGGACGGCAGATGGAGTAGCTACCAAGATCAGCATGGTAGACGGAGCAGGTACCATAATTGGTACCGTAGTCGGTACTGAAGCCGGTGCCGACGAGATCGGTAGAACAGTTGAAACTGGTACAACGAGGCACTGTGTCAATAACGGGGCTGACTAAGTAGACGGAGGGAGAGATGCCCGTTGGTCGTCCAGCGGAGGCCAAGACACTGTCGCTGTCACCTGAGGAGGAGGTGAGATGGCCCAGTAATGAGGGAATTGATCACAGGACCAACAACAAGGATGAGATGGACAGTGTCGGTAGTAAACTGAGCGGGACCAAGAACGGCAGTACCGAGGCAAACAATGGTAGCGTGATTCTGAAGGAGAGCATGACGGGGAGGGAGAACGTTGAGGATGATATGAGGACCAGCGACGGACATCAGGATGGTATTGGTCACAATATGCCGGCGAACAAGAGTAATATGAGCCAAGCTGCTCTCTCCAAAGATATTCATGGCTGTAATGAGCTATATAGGATGCCGATGAGAAGGGCGAATCCACTCTTGTGGATGCAACATCATGAACGCCACGGTAGCCGTGATCCCAACGACGAGGCAATTTACCTCTTTCACCACATCCCAGAAAGTGGGCCACACTGGGTCAAGGCTGGTCTCGGGAAGAAGCCTGAGGAGCATCTGATATAGGCGGATGGTCCATCTCAGGACAGCTAGAAGAAATAGCTGGAGGAAGCGGAGGTTGGGAAGATCCCTCTCTGGGCTGGTCCAATGTAACAGGCAGAGAAGCAGTCGGGGTAGGCCGACGGTCTGGGTCGGACGCAAGATTGATAGTTGCCAGGACTGATAGTACTGGAAGCTGCAGTGGATCATGCAGTGGCGAAAGAGCAGGAGCCTGTGCCTCTTCCACGGTAGAAACCTGAGGCTGCATCGGCGGAGGTGTTGGCAGAGGACTGAGAGAAGTCGGTCAAGTGGCCGATGGACAAGTAACGGGCGAAGGAGAATGGTGTTTCTCCTTCTTCTTCTTGGGAGCTACCGAAGAATGTTGCGATGAAACCCGCTTATGCTCTGCCAAGGTTGGCACCTTGTGAGGCTGCTGGGTTGACGTTGGCTGTGAGCTGGAAGAGGCATCTCCAGAACTAGAAGACAGCACCACAGGCATCATCAAGAGCTTTGGAATCCTTGGCAAGGAGGAGATAGGCGGCAAAGTCAACACAGCCGATGTCGATACTGAGGCTGTCAGTACTAAGGAGGGAGTTGTTTCAGCCGAGGTCGTGGTTGAAGATTTTGACACTGAAGGATCTCACAAAGGCTGCGTTGTCACTGAGGCAGTAAAGAGAGCCGTATTTGAAGCCGCCTGATCTTTTAACTGAAGAGCCTGCTCCCAACAGTAAGATTTCAAATGAGAGGCCCTGTTCTTAAGCGTTTGTGAGGTAAATTCCTTGCAAATAGAACAGGCTCGAATGTTATGGCCCTCTCCGAGGCAGAACAAGCACTCAGAGTGGGTGTTGGACAGCGGCCACAGGTAACGCACCAATTGAAAAGAGAAGACATAAGAAGGGGAAAGAGTCCTTACAATTTTATCCTGGAAGAGAGTAGCAAGAAATCCAGAGAAAATCCGAAGAACAGAAACTGTTCAGCAAGGAAACCTTCTGAGCTGCTAACTGATCGGCAGATGAAAAGAAACTGAGGGAAGACCGTTAGCTTGGCAGGACTGAGCATGCTCAGTACCAAGTGGGGGAGGAGTTCCCGCCAAGCTGCTCAGCTCTGGAACTTTCCAAAACGCTACTGCGCATGCACGAAGATCCCACTGTGTGAGGCACAGAGACCATGAAGAAGAAAATATAATACTAGGTTTAAAAAATTATGCACAGCTTCAAGACAGTGGACAGCACTGGACATGGGAAAGCATTGCTCCATCTCTCTTAAGCTGAATATTCTGAGTCAGATAAAAGGAAGTATACTTTCACAAAACACTTAACTTTGTGGATTGTAACCACAAGTTGTAGCAATCAACTTGAGACAGCTATAAATGAAGTTTAGACAAATTCTTGGAAGATAAGGCTAATAGTGGCTATGAGTCATGATAAATACACATTATATTCAGTATTAGAAATGGTATGCCCCCGAGTACCAGTTGATGGGGGAAAGAGTGGGAGGTACTCACTGCTCTTCTGTCCTGCCCATGGGCTTCCCATAGGTAACTGACTGCCCACTGTGTGAACAGAAAGCTGGGCCAGATAGTCTTTTGGTCTGATCCAGCTGAGCTTCTCTTAAAATTCAAGTGCACAACAAGGGAATGAGACATCAGTAGAACTTGACAAAAAAATATTCAGGATAAGCTGTAGAGCTGAAACAGCACAGGCCAATCAAAAAGAAAAAGTCAAAGACCAACGCAGCATACGAGAAACCTTGCCTGTCATTACCTAGCCCGGACAGGACATAATGGAAATAGGAAGCATGGAAAGTAATAAAGGGGGAAATGGCAGGAAGACAATAGAAAAGCAGGTTTGGAGAAGCTACTCCTTAAAGGTTTCTACTCCAGGCCTTTAAATATGTTTGAAACAAAAAATTGTAATATGTCTGAAACAAAATTTTTTGATTCCCATAACCATTAGGTCCATTTCCTTCTCTTCTCCCATCCTAAAACTGAGAAACAGAAAGCTATACTCTTCCCAGCAGCAACCCCATGCCTGCAAAGATCTGATTTCTACAACTTTTCCCAGCACGCACCTTCTTTTCCACAGAAAGCATTCTGCACTGGTAAATTTTAGTCTACGTGCCTCTTGGTGTATTCTTAGCTTCCGCTTAAGGACTAATTAAAGACACTGGGGAGATGGTGTGGGGATAACTAGTATAGTTTCTCTTTGCTAATTGAAGCAAGGAGATACATGGCTTGCCAAGAGGTCAACATCCCTGAGTTTCCAGGAAGGAGAGGAACCAAAAGCCAAGAGTACAGGATAGCACCACCAGCCAGAACCAGAAATTCTTTCCATAGGCAAAACTGAAAGAGTGATTTCAGAAGAAGCCAGCTGAATCAACACTGAAATGTTATATAAGGCAAGAATGGAAGCAAGGGGCATGAAGATACATGTTTTTCTCCTTAATGACTTAACTAGTCAAGGCAAAGGGGAAGGAAGGCACATTGCTCCTTACAAGGAAGCAGTTACACAGAGTTTGCAAGTGTCTCAAGGGTCTTCCTATAATACTGCCAGATTTCATTGCACCCGCTCACATACAGTGAGGGCAGAATTCAGGCAATTCTCTTCTTGTTGTTGGACTGTAATTACCACACGTCCTAGCCAGTGGAACTAATGGCATGGAATGCTGGGAAATGCAGTTCCCAGACACATCTGGAAGCTGAATGATTCCCACTGCTGCCCTATGAGAAAGTATGTGCACTCCTACCACACCACTTCTTAATAAGATTTCTGGAAGGTCAAACAGGAAAAATGCAAGCATATCTCCACTTGAGAGATGTTACCTTAGTTATGGAAACTTGATAAATGATACTTTGCTTACTTCCTCTGAACAGTGTTTGCAGTGGTGAAATTGGCAGCAACAGTGTCCTAATTTACTCAAGTCTGCAACTTCTTTATGCCTTTGTTGCCATCACTGATTTGGCCTGGCTTTCAGTAGCGCCTATGCCTTGTGTGTGTGGATCTCTGACAAGATGGCTTAGCTGATCAAGTGTTTTTCATACAGTTGCAACTATCTGGCATGTGGCTGATTCACATGTGTGTTTTTTTCACTGTGGTTTATATTATGTTACTTGTAAAACATTTTCTGCTCCAGGGCAGTCTGCAGTAGAAGGAGCTTTTTTTTTTTTTTGTAAACCAACAAGGTTGGCTATTACTCTCGGTACTTAAAAGGAATAACACAAAAAGAAATAGCTGCAAGGTGCTCTTCTGGTATGAATTATACTGAAGAATCACAAGATTCTCTTCTGTAGCCATATTTATTTCAGACTCCAAATATTTGCTCACAAAACACTGTGCTGGAATACACAGAGAATCTCTAGAAAAAGAGTGAGACTATTTTGCATGGTCCAATATGAATACTGCATGTCAGATTATATTTATATTGAGTTAGGTAGTAGCATTAAATTATTTATGAAGTTTCCCATATGATCCACAGTTATTATGTTTACATAATAATTCTATATTAAAAATAATTTTTATGAATGAAGACCAATATTTGTAGGTTGTAGACTTTCCTTTCTTCAGCAAACATTTTATATTGAAAGCCTCACAAACCACAAATGATCAGCAGTTGTTCAGATTATGGCCCAACTCTCCATCAAACCTTCTAAGGTCAGATTGGCTCAACATCGCAACATAGCATGAAAGAGAATTTATCTGCTCACAACCTCAGAGCCCATACGGTTCTTCCTCTGCAGATAACTGCAAAAGCTTACTTTGAAGTAAGAAAAGGAATCATGCAAGCACACCTTGGATGTGTTCCAAATTGCTCCCAAATGGACAATTTTTCTAGTTTCATTTGTAGGAAGGTCAATTACCTCTTCAAAACACCCTAGAAAAATCTTTCTTGCTCATTATCTGTCTTCGTAAAGTAGAATACTGTTGTTCTGGTTATCTGCTCATTTTCTCTCAAGTTTTTAGAAAGCCAAGGTTCTATAAGATGTGGCTGTTGCTGCTACTGTTGTTGTGTGCCTCTAAGTTGTTTCCTACTTACAGCAATCCTAAAGTGAAGCTACCACAGGGGTTTCTTGGTGGGATTTGCTCAGAAACGGTTTGCCTTTGCCCTCCTCTGAGACTGAGAGAGTGTGACCTGCCCAATATCACCCAGTGGGTTTTCATGGGTGAGTGGAGATTCAAATCTTGATTTCCATAGTCATAGTCCAATGCTCATACCACTATACCACTCTGGCT
This sequence comes from Ctenosaura bakeri, assembly GCA_948474755.1. Taxonomy (NCBI): domain Eukaryota; kingdom Metazoa; phylum Chordata; class Lepidosauria; order Squamata; family Iguanidae; genus Ctenosaura; species Ctenosaura bakeri. Next base: position 168,634 of record CAOLHI010003244.1, on the reverse strand, counting down.
CTGCTATAAGATACAGTCCTTTTAAAGTTTAAGAAAACAAATGATGAATCCAGGCTCCAAAACACAACAGAGGAATCCGCTCCCTTTCATGGCTGCTCCCCCTCAAAAAGTAGGAGATAAGGATGCAGGTAAGGCTATCAAACAAAACTGACAGAGGAAAGCTAACAATATTAATGGATCAGAACGCTTGTCTCCTGCCTTGTCCAGATAGGGCAAGGGGATACCAACTCATCTTTTCCTTCCACCAAACACTTTCTTTCCACCAAACGTCTTCCTTAGAATGGTGCATTAGCCAAATCTGCCTGAGATTTGGCATCTGCTTCCTAGTGCTTCAACCATAAGGCTCTATGCCCTATGGCAGTTGCTGCCACTGACCTGGCCACAAACGCAGCAGCATCTTAACCTGCATCTGCAATACACTGTAAAATTTGCTCTAATTTAGCTAAGGCCTTCTGTATAGTACAAGTGGAATCATCTTCAGACCTAAGTGCCTCTTGAATCCAGAGTATTCCTGCTCTGGCAAACAAAGAACTGGCCACTGAAACTCTAAAAGACACTGCTGATGCTTTGTGAGAACATTTCAAGGCGAAATCAATTCTTTTCTCATGCATAAATTTTAACAACATGTCCCTCCCCCTAAGGGTAATTGCATAGTACATCAAAGGAGAGACAAGAACATCAACCAATGGGATAAATAATACAGTGGCCCCCTGATTTTTGTGAGGGTTGGGTGCAGAATTCTCACAAAAGTTTAAAAAAAACATGAATAACTTCTTTCCACTCGAGTGAGCGCCCTACCTCCCATTCCTTTCCAGGCCCCTCCTATTCTCCCCCTTCCATTCTCTTGCCTTTTGTCTGAGCATACTAACTCCCTTCTGCATGCCCACGCAAAAAGTAAGGAATGGGAGGGGGAAGCCCTGCATGTAGAAAAGGCATGCAGACATTCCCCTTCCCACTCCCCCCACCATTCTCTTGCCTTTTCCCCACATACCCACACCTTCTTTCCACACGCTGGGGCAACAGGCAAGAGAAGGAGGAAGGCTCACTTGCATGCACTTTCCTTTTCTGAATGCAGGGCTCCCCACTACCATTCACTTGCTTTTCGCCCAGAAACAGAGAAGGAAGGCACAGTGTGCCTGGGCAAAAGGCAGGGGAATAAGGGGGGGAATGGGAGGGAGGGAGGCAAGTGGGGGCCTCATGAATAATCAAATTTGTGAAGGTCAAAACCACAAATTGGAGGGAGGACTATAGCTCCATCATCTTTGTATCAAATGTAAATCGGTTTCTACTGTAATGAACAAACCTTTTTGAGGTGACAGTAGACTCCCCACACAGATTCAATAAGGTCTAAAAATAACTCTGTCATGGGAATTTGTACTGATTTGACAGGGTCCTTTTCAACACTGCTGCTATTGACTTGTCTTTCTCACTACTCAAATTACCTTGACCATGAGGGGATAACCCAGAGTGTGGTGGATTGCTCCTTATGCCCTCCTGAGAATGGTAAAACAGCCACCACTCAGGACTTGATTCTGGATGAACATGCCAACCTGGCACGTATTACAGTGATCTGGTTGGACGAGGTGGGGGGGGGATTAATCTCTTTCAGCTTTGCCCACCAAGATTCTGCAGTAGGCATGACTGGGGGGACAAGGAGATGGAGTTGCATAGGTGTATTGGAATAATACTCCCCTGGCCAGGCATCCAGCTCCCTCAGTCTGCAGAATTTGAGTGTATTTATCTAAAGCTAGGTAGCCAGGACAGATTAGGGATTCTGTTGGTGTACCACCCACCCTACTGCTCAACAGTCTCTCTTACTGAGCTAGCTGGGATGGTCTGGTGGGGGACTTCCAACATTCATGCCGAGGCTACCCTTCTGGGAGTGGCTCAGGACTCCATGTCCACCATAACAACAATGGGTCCATCTTAAGTGGTATCTGGCCCCACTCATGCTGCTGGGCACACTGTAGCCATTGTTTTCTGTAAGGAGAGTACAATGATCTGAGAAAGGAGGAGCCTTCTGCTGTTCCATTGTCATGGACAGATCACTTCTTGGTCAGGTTTAGACTGCTGGGACTCACTCCCACAGGGGTGAGGGACCCACTAAGATGGTCTGCCCCAAGAGGCTTATAGATCTGGATGGATTCCTGATGGCTTTTCGGGCATTTCCTGCTGCCCCAGCAGACAATCCTGTTGAAGCTCCGGCTGATCTCTGGAATGGGAAAATGACCAGGGCACAGACATGATCACTCCTAAGCATCACTTCTCATGAAGTGGAGTTAAATGAGTCCCCTGGTTTTCTAAGGAGCTGGCAGCAAAGAAACAAAGGAGACAGAAACCAGAGTGACAATATAGGAAATTCAGAATGAATCTTACCAAAAACAGGCTTAAGCCTATCGGAAGGCCTATGGTGGGACTATAAAGGTAACAACAAAGGCTTTCCTAGCTAACATTGTTGCAGCTGCAGAGAACCATTCAGTACAGTGGTTTCAAGTGGTCAAGAATCTGTTATGACCTGGCTCCAAGGAGAATGTAAGTCACACAGAAGCCTACTATGAAGAATTTGTCCACCATTCTGCAGACAAAATCACTGGAATTTGCTCTGATGCCAGAAGTGATACAGTCCACTCTGATGCCAGAACTGATACAGATGCAGTCGAGGTGACCCTGGCCCCTGCTTTTCCAGTGTTGATAGATACTCTTCAATTTGTACAGCCTGAGGATGTGGACTGGATCCTTGGATAAGTGAGAGCTATTACATGTGTACCTAGACCCTCGCCCTTCCTAGCTGATTAAACAGGTCAGAGGGGGACTGGCTGAGTGAGTAAGGAAAGAGATCAATGCTTCTTTACAAAAAGGCAGGGTCCCAACACACCTGAAGGATGCTGAAATAAGACCTCTTCTAAAAACACCCTTCCCTGATTCCTACTATACTACATAACTATAGGCCGGTCTCTTAACAGTCCATTTTTGGGCAAGGTACCAAAGCGTGCAGTCTCAATTCCAGGGGTACTTGGATGAGGCAGATTATCTAGACCATTTCAGTCCAGTGTCAGACCTGGTTATGGTACACAAACAGCTTTGGTTGCCTTAGTGGACAACATAAGCAGGGAACTGGACAGAATTGTGTGCCTGTTGGTCCTGCTGGATCTTTCAGTGGCTCTTGATACCATTGTCCATGGTATCCTTCTGAGTCATCTTGCTGGGATGAAGCTTGGAGGTACTGTTTTCCAGTGGATCCATTCTTCCTTGAATGGGCGATCTCAGAGGGTAGTGCTGGAGAATTCCTGCTCAATTCCTTGGCCATTGATCTATGGACTCTCTCAGGGTTCAATCTTGTCCCCTATGCTATTTAACATCTACATGAAACTGCTGGGAGAGTTTTTTTGGAGTTTGGGGTTAAGTGTCACCAGTATGTTGATGATACTCAGCTCTACTACTCCTTTCCACCTGATTGCAAGGAGGAAGCTCTGTGCTAAACCAGTCTCTGGTAACTGTAATGGACTAGAAGGGAAACAAATTGAAACTTAATTCAGACAAAACAGATGTGTTCCTGGTGAGTAGAAAGACAGATCTGGGAATACAGATGTGGCCTGTATTGGATGGGGTTACTTTCCCCCAAAAACACAGGCTCACAGTTTGAGGATATTCCCGGATTTAGCTCTGAACCTGGAGGCCCAGGTTTCAACAGTGACCAAGAGTGCTTTTGCTAGTGCCCCAACTGTGCCTGTTTCCTGGGGAAGTCGGATCTGGCACAGTGGTACACGCCTTGGTTACATCCTGTTTGGATTACTGAAATGCACTGCTACAGCGGGCTGCCTTTGAAAAGGGCTCAGAAACTACAGCTGGCCCAAAGAGCTGCAGCCAGGCTGTTAACCAAGGCTGGCTACAGAGAGCATACAACTCCCTTATTGCAACAGCTTCACTGACTGTTAGTCCATTTCCAGGTACAATTCAAGGTGCTAGTTTTGACCAACAAAGCTCTAAATGACTTGGGCCCAGGTTATCTGCAGGACTGTATCTCCCCTTATGAGCCCATTAGAACCTTAAGATTATCTGGAGAGGCCCTTCTCTCTTATCTCACCACCCTCTCAGCAAATTTGGTGGGAACAAGGAAGAGGGAACACATTCTTGGTAGCCACGTGCATACCTTAGAACTCTCTCTCTCTAGAGAGGCCAGGATGGCCCTATCCTTATTCTCCTTCCATGGCAGGCTAAAAGCTTTTAGTGCCATCTGGCTTTAATAAATTGATAGGTTTGGGCCATTAATGCTGTATGACTCTATTTTTCATGTTGGTATTGTTTTTAATGTATTTTAATGTATTTAATGTTTTTAACATTTAAGGTTTTTAACTTTATACACTAGTTATTTATTTTTCAATGGCACAGTTATGCTTTCATGTTTTAACTTGTACTGTTTTAATGTTAGCTACCTTGAGTCTTAATGTTGGGAGAAAGGTGGGATACAAATAAAGTAATAATAATAAACGAGCAATGACTCTAGAACAGTGGTTCTCAACCCTTCTAATGCCGCGACCCTTTAATACAGTTCCTCATGTTGTGGTGACCCCCAACCATAAAATTATTTTTGTTGCTACTTCATAACTGTAATTTTGCTACTGTTATGAATTGTCATGTAAATATCTGATATTTAGTCCACCATAAATGATATAGTTTGAAGGTCTGGTTTCACTGCATTCAGACTGAATTAAATCCAAAAATAAATCTGGCATGGGAATAACACTAGATTTTGTAGGCTTATTCCTTACAATTGATGCAACATTCTTGTTTTTATCAATATCTGAAGTGGCACTCTCCAGACTGTCCAGTCCCAGAGTTACCAACACCTTTTCCAGCAAATTTTTAAAAGAATCTGAGGAAAACAATCTCACTTTATTATCATCTTCTGCATCCTCCTCCTCGGAAATAGAACCATTTGATTTAGAGTCACTATGCCCATGAGTATCTGCCAAATCTGGTTCCTCATCACTTTCAGATTCAGTGTTGATTTGTTCAGAGTGTGACAAAGCAGATTCCTCAACTCTAGCCACTTTGGACCCACAGGTAGACTTTTTTGGTAAACACACACCAGCATCATTTGATTCAGCTTGAATAACTTTTGTATCATCAGGAAAATCACGTGAAAATGAAGGATTCATTGAAGTCGTTTGTTGACTGCTTAGAATCATAGAATCATAGAAACGTAGAGTTGGAAGAGACCGCAGGGGCCATCCAGTCCAACCCCCTGCCATGCAGGAACACCCTCAAAGCAATCCTGACAGATGGCCATCCAGCCTCTGCTTAAAAACATTCAAGGAAGGAGACTCCACTACACTCCGAGGCAGCAGATTCCACTGCCGGAATAATGACATTACATTCAAATTCAATGAATTGTCCAACTTGCAATACATTTTTTAAACTTGTTATGTATTTTGTGAAATCATTTCACTAACATTGTTTGCCTATTAACATGCACCTCCATTTCTTCAGCAATCATTTGTCTTATCACCTCCCTACTACACTCAGACACATTCCACTGGGAAGACATTGAGGACATAGGAGGTCCAAATCTTACTTCTTTACGTTCCATAGGCATTGCATTTTCACTCCTAGTGAATAATGACACCATGCACAATGCTAAATTGCCCTGCGCTACTGTGTTCGCTAATACAGAAGGGCAAGGGACTGCTGGCTGAGAGGTGGCCATTTCTCCTGGCAGAGGCTGCTCGCATGTTCGAGTGTGATTGGTTGTGTTGCTGGCGAGCTTGGATTGGTCAGGAGAGCTCTTTCCTCTCATAGCCCCCCCTTGCTTTCTGAACATGGCCTCTTTTCAATATGGCGACTGGAAGTTAAAGGAGCGGTTGGGAGCCCTTCCTCGCCCTTCACAGACTTAACTGCATTACCAGGCAATTTTCCTTTCACCTTCTTTTTAATTCTTGCCTTCTCAGACTTCCTTATACTAGATGCTTTTAGCTTTGTTTGAGCCTCGGAGTGGCTGGTTGGAGATTGCCCTTCCAACTCACTCTCGCTCAATGCCAAGAAAATTTTCTTTAGTAAGGTACTTCAAAGGGGGCAGGAAGGACGCGAGTGCGTGGCTCGTGCTTGCGCACCACCACCGAGGAGGGAATGGAGCCTAAGACCATCAGAAATACATATTTTCCTATGGTCTTAGGCGACCCCTGTGAAAGGGTTGTTCGACCCCAAAGGGGTCGCGACCCACAGGTTGAGAACCGCTGCTCTAGGACAACTTTGAGAAAGGAATTAAGGTTACGTGCTGAGACTTTTCAATTTGCCTTATTCCCTGAAGAAAATTATATCATCATCTAATTTGTGGAAGGCAGCTCCTACTGTGTGGTCTTGGTAAAAGAACTGGCAGGTTAAAGCCCTGGGTCACAACTGGAAGAATGCACTATTCTAGGAATGTAGTTAGGATGAGCCATCAATACTTAATCATGATGTTTCAAAAGTCATTTAGTTTGCCAACTGATGAAGCAGATGTGATCCTATAATAAGTATACATATTCAGCTAAGCACATTCAGAAAGTGCCAGATAAATGTCCAAGGGAAGTCTGACAGGCTTTATAAGGGCTACATCAGTGCCCCAGGTTATTACAGGTAGGTCTCACAGTCCTTTTCATAGGGAAAAAAAGGGTTAGTTGTCAGAAGAGAAAAATAAATGCTTGGTTTCCAAAGCTGGGGCAAATGTGAAGGAACAATGGCAAGAGGCATTCTTTGCGTAGCTACAGGCAAGCTAAGAACTTTTAAGACATCAGAAATATGTAAACAGAGATTCCAGAAGAAGAGGCAATTGACAGTTACAAAGTGAAGGCTTGGCATCCATTTCTCACACTGCTCGATCTTCCTTTATAAAGGAAGTCTAAAAATTAGGTTTGCTGTGTTTTGTTAAAATTGGTTGCAAACAATAAAGCACTATGTTGTATCATTTTTAAGTCAGAAAGAGCAAGTTCAATTCTGGATGAGAGACCAATCTCATTCTAAGAAGCCTATAAGCTCCCTCTACTTAAACTTTTCCTCACACTTCCATAAAGACACAGTTATCTGGTGTATACCTATTCAGACTAAGGGTAGGCAACCTGTTGTCCTTCATGAATTTTGGACTACAACTCCTATAGTCCCCAACCACTGCTATGCTGACTGGGGCTTATGGGTACTGTAGTTTTTGTCCATTCCTAGTTACACTGACTGCAAATCTTCAGGATTTCAGATAATGCTAGAGATGTCAGTGACTGAACCTGGACCACGTGCATGTAGAGCATGTGCTCTACCATGGAACTACGACCCTTTCTATATGTTCCATTCTTACAAGTAGAAGAGAAAATTGGCATAGCCTGATATTCATCACTGCATTAATGTGACAGAAACAACTTGCTTCTGGTTTTGCCACACAGCTCACCTTGTGCTTGTGTCACATGGAAACTGCTTGATCATGCACTGGGATAACATTGCTCCTAAGGAGCTGCCACTTCGTTCCAGACATCAAGAAGAAATATGACTCTTGCTTGTTTATGCACACACGACTGCAGTGTTGTCTGTAATTACGATCATGGGATTTTCCTCCTGGGGATATCTAATGGCAATAATGGCCAGTAGGTTGATTGTGTATGTTTTCTTGCTGTCAACTCCTGGCAGGGCTGGCCCAAAACATTTTGCTGCCTAAGGCAAAGAAAAAGACATTCCTTCCCCATTTCCATGTACAGAGGCAAAATGGACTTCAACACTGGAGATCAGATGCTGTCCTTCACTGCACTTGGGGATAGTTGGATAGTACAGGGGTCTAGACAGAGGAAGAATGGCTAAGCAGCTCATTCACAGTTGCCTCCCACCACATGCAAACTGAGGGAGTTGCCTTTCTCTGCGTAATGGTGAACAGACCCTATCTCCAGTAATAATGACCCACCAACCTACCTCAAGAGAATAACCCACCATTCTAAAGGGGCAGGTGTCATTAGTCCAACTGGTGAAGGTTGACCTTCTTGAATTGTACTACATGAGTATTACCGGCTGAAAATAAGTAATATTTCTATGAGACATTTTGCATATAGATAAGCAAATGGCAAGAAAGGAATCTGGTATCTTATCCCTGCCATCAGAGAAGAAATGGAGCTACTGCCCTATGAGCCCTCCCAGGCAGTGTATCACAAAGGGCAGAAGCTTCAAGGAAGCAGGGAAAGGAGCTCTGCACAGATTCTACAAGGCAGGCAGTGGCTTTCTACTCAACAGGGCTAGTTGGGCCCGACTGCATTTTCAACAAGCTAGAATTTGCTACACCCAGTTTTTCAGAGACACATAGAGAAAAGAAGTGAGAACTGCTTGCTCACAGCCTCCTGGCACCATCCCTAGCAGCAGCTCCCTGGCTCCCTGCCCCTCCAACACATACACACCCACAGAGGTCTCCAGCATGCCGGTATCCTCCAAGCGCAAATAAGCGCATTATGGACCATAGCTTTGCCAGACTTAAAGAGCAGAAAGGCTGCTGCCCTGAGGGTCTGCTGCCCCTAAAGATGGACTTGGCTTGGATTTAAACACAGGACATCATGACCAGCCATACGACAGCCCAAAACCGGCATGATGAGATGCCTGATTCCAGGCCAGTCTTCACAACCAGCATGCTCCCTGTAGGAAGAAAGGAAGTGCATACTTTACCTGTTATCTACTGCCACACTGAGGGAGATTTACACAAGATTTGTAGAACAGCCCCACAAGTTCTGGGAGGGTGTCACAGAATGAGGTTCCCTCCACTCCCACTCCGCATAATCTTTCAAATATGAACACTCGGCCACGGATGTTAAGATCTTGCAGTTTCTGAAGATAGGAACATCCAGGCCCAAAGGCTTTTCACAGACCTTTCTCCAAGCAGTAATTCTTACATTTTAGTACAAAAGCAAAGTGTGGAGAGCTGGACTGCACAATTCCATTGCTCTGTGTAGCCAATATCCCACAGTTAATACAGACCCTAAATGGGCCTCTGTAGCAGCTTAGTGTCTACTTATAGCTCCCTATGGTAGGGTCAGGAATGCTTGCGAAAAAGAAATGCAAATAAAATGTCTGGTTGTTCTATCCAGTCTGGCAGAAAAAGTGGGTAGCAGCCCCAGATGTTCTTGGACCAGTTCTTGTTAGGTTTCTCATCTGTACTCTTCACTACATGATAGGAAGAAATTCCATGACTAGTGAAATCCCAGCTGGGAAATAACACAGTTTTCTTGGCTGGCTCTGTCTTTAGACAGCAGGGTGTACAGCCACCAACAACTTGCATCACCTTTTACCGAAAACCTCCCACATACTGAAAAGTGATGAGCCCCAAGAAGAAAGCTAACAGAAGTGAGTAGTTGGGAAGAGTACAGGTTGCAGGGACACAGAAATACAGGCCTATGATTCATCCTAAAAACAAAGAGCCTACAGAGATGAAGAGGAGGGGAAAAAAAGGAGTGTTCCTGAAGTTGCACCAAGGCATACTGACAGATCTAGAAGAGGGGGAAATGTGTTGATTCCATAACAGGAGAACATGCAGCCTGGGCACCAATTTGATTAATCTAAGTGAAGTCCTAGCATTGTCCCTCTGTATGAAGACTGGGGCTACTGAGGTAAGCAGCCCATGTTGAACTCAAAGATGGTGTTCTTTCTGAGTTTTGTTAGAACTACTGTATTCCCTACAGCAGATGCTCTATGATATTCTTCCACTGTTCTTGCTCAAGATACGGTGTGTCCAAACAAAAGAAGACGAATGCTACTGTTGAAGGATGGAACCTGGCAGTTACCAGGTAAGACACCAAGTAGTTTTATGTCACAGATGGAAAGCTTATTTGTGGATTTCTAAGAAGGGGCGCTCTACAGCAGGATGGTCACAGGAGAACATTATGTGTCTAGTGACAACTGATGCAGTGATGGTAAAAAGAAACCATTGTTCCTATATGCCAATCTCAACCTGTAAACACACAGACAAGCTGCTGGTCTTGCTGAAGGCATGCAACATCTATAATCCACCTGAATGACTGAGCAAGCAAGAATTTGGACTTGGGTAGTTCTAAATTGGCATGAATCATACACTGAGCATCATTTTGTCTTTAATCACGATTCTGGTCAGCAGCCAGCTCTTCATTTGTTTACAACATTACCCAATTCAAAATGAGCCTATCTCCAAAGTATTGGAGAAGAAGATACAAATATATCAGGATATATATCAGTCTGTATCATTATGGCTGTAGAACCATCCAAAAATTTGCTTTGTGTTTCTTATCTTCAGCAAAAATCCACTTGGGCATGAATTCCTGTGCAGAAAGAATCAAGAATTCTTAAGTATTCAGGCAAGCCCCCTTCCTCAACAATATGCCAATTTTACTAATTTACATCCAGATATATGAAGGCAAACAACAATTAGGTTCATTTAATACCTGTTCTTTATACAGCTGTTTTTAGAATGGAAACAGCAACACCACAATTAGGGAACACAAGAAAAACATAAACCAACAGATAACTAAGTTGTTTTCAGGGAAAGCCAGGACCTCTTTATGGAATCAAAACATTGTCCAGTAACTTAGTTCCCCTGACCTAGGGGACAGCTGTGCATGTTACACAGCTATGCTAATTATGCAATTAATTAAGGGAGTGTCTACAAAATAGTCCAGTGTTCAGGTTAAAAAAAAATCAAGCATGACATTGACCCAGGGGGAATTCTAACAATTTAAGCTGCAACATAGTTCTGAGAGGACAGGCAGGCTCAAAAAACCTACCAAGAAAAGTGGTTCTACTGAAAAGCTTTTTGTATGTGGGTACACCTCTCTCTCCAGGATGGTGAACATAGCCAAGAACAGCAAAATCCATATAGGAGTATTGCACGGAGAGGAGGAAAACAGCACAGCCATTCCAAAACACTAACAAGTATTAATCCACTCCTGGAGATGAAAGGGGGCAGGGGCTCTCACAACAGCCACAGCCAAGGAGGAAATAACTTAGAAAGTGGAAAATCATCCTTCTTCCCAGAACTGTCCAGTGAGTCACCCAAGGAGGAAGGAATTTGCAGTGGCAGAGGCAGGCTGACATGATGGATAAGCTGAAGTGCAAACAGGAGAGAATGTGATACATTTAGAAACTGGAACTCTCAGGGTTTATTCCGGGTAGCGAGAGGAAGTATTATGAATAATAGAACACTGAATTTTAGGATTTGTAGCTATGTAATGACACAATTATGCAGTAAATTTCTTTCTACTAAGTGGAATACTACAGCCATTGGAATAGGCTTCACACCAGGATTCAAGGGCATCCTGGATGGTGACCAGCCTAATACATCAGGAATAGAGAAATAAAATGACACAATAAGACTGTTCAAAATAAGGAGCTATATCCTGCTCAGAATTCAGTTTCTAGCACTGGAGGAATCATTATGTAGGAGAAATTGAAGTGGGTAGAAATTTGCATTGATCCAAAATGCAGAGCCTCCTGAACACACTCCATCCCAAAGGTTGGGGCAGTCCAGCTCCAAGTCTTGCTGCAGGTATCTCACTTCTTCAGATTTTCTCTGGGACACCTGGATGCTACTTCCAGGCCCTTCTTAGCTCCCCATTGTTGCTGATATGGCCTTCTTGTACTGGCCAAGTGCAGAATTTCTCTCTTAGAGACTTAAAAAAGCTTCTGAATAAAAGAATCAAGGGCCTATCAATTTCAGTTGGCCTTGCTGGGTATGGCGGAGCAAATTACATTGTTGTGGGACAGTTCCTCTGTGCACCTATAAATAAGCATCAACACACAAACACACACCCCTCCGAAAGTCTTGGCCCTTGTGTGTGCTTTGTCTTGATCATCAGACGTGGCAACGTGATGAGCAAATACAGTGAGCATATGTCTGGAACCTTGTATGGACAGACGGATGGAATGACTACTAACCCCTTTTGTAAAGTCCATTCACACTGCTAGCTTAACGTACTTTGCTACTTGAAGTTAGGGTCAAATGACACCCTGCCCGCTGCTAAGGCCAAAGCCAACACTCTAAAGAAGTTTTGCCACACTCTTGAGACCGCAGTTACAGCCTTCATCTCTCCCTCTTTCTAGTGTTGCCTGAAGCTACAAGGCTGACTGCGTCTGCCTTCCTGGGGACGGCAAGTGCACCAGTCTTTCTTCTGTTCACAACTGAGTTCTAGCTCAAGGGCGCAAAATACTTGTTACTTGGTACCATCCTGACCTCTGCTGGTGAGAGAAGCTGCGGTACCACTTATAACTCAAACAGAACTGTGTTAGATTTGAACCACAAGCTGGCTGCCTTGAGAGGTGTTCCCAGGCTGTTATTTGCACAGTGTGAATATTACTGATATACTGGTGGAAAGCAAAAGAAAACTCTCGTCGCAGCATATAAGAAAAAATTTTTCTGTTATTTCAAATTAGATGATGGTGTTCAATCATGTTGTGCACAGGCACTATAAGACGGGGGGTCCTGCAAGAATCTTGAAACGTGTATGTGTCTATTAAAAGAGATTTGTTGTTGGTACCTCTTTGGAAACAAAAGTGACTAAAAAGTGATAAAGAGAAAGAAGAAATATGAAGCCCAAGGAAGAACTTTACTGAAAAATGTCTCAATGTTTGAAATTAACCATACTGTAAAGAATGTCAGTGGTTCAGTGTAATTTGTCTCCCTGCTTTCTTTTGAACTTTCCCCATGCTCATGAAAACAATCTGCAAATTATATCCATTACAGTCAGTCTCTTGGGCTGGAGGCTTCAGCTAATCTGACTATCTTTTGTAGAATGCCAAGCTGTCCTCCAGCTGGAGATGGCTAATGTGGTGATGCAGCAGCAGCAGCAGCAGCATCTGCTGGCCTATTTACAGTACAACACTCGGCTGGAGATATAACCTCATTTTTACAGCTAATTGTATTTAGCCTTTCCAAACATACACGCACCGTACCTGAACAGTTCAGATCCTCTGTCAAGAAAAACTGCTCTATAAATTAACCAGACACAACAGCTAAATATTTTGCATTATTTATTCTGGCTTTGATAATCATGGAGTGCTGGAAAAAGAAGGGATGAAGGGCACAAAAACCTTCCCTCTTGTGCTGCCACCTATCTAACTTTGGACTTCAGCAGACATTATTCGTACACTGTCAAGTGTATCAATGGAGCAAAAAGGGTGATGGTACTAGAAAGCTAAAAACTTGCTTTTTAAAAATGAGCCAGTCTTCACCGAGCAGATCTTTGAATTCAGGACTATATCTTATGCTCTTTCCATACTTTTAAGGAAAGACAGATTACAGCCAGGCCCACTTACTCTCACAGCCATTTCGGTAAAGGGATTTGCAGAACAAGAGATCACAGTCTGGATTCCTATCTTGCCCTCTGTGTGGAAATTCATTCTAGTCCCCCAAAAAGAGGGCCAGGCAAGCAGCCTGGGACCAGTTTCAGAAGCTCTCTGCAAACAACTATCCAAAAATCCCTGACAATAGCAAGTCTTTGCCCAGTAGCCAACTGGGTAGAGTGGTAAGAAAACTGCTTCCCTTGCCGCCTACCCCCCACATAAATCCTCCAAAAGATTACATTCCAAGTGACTGTACTAACAGAAGAAAGGTCCACCACCATACTTTAAGATCTGTTGTTTCCTGGACACATATGCCCACATACATTACAGTGTACTTTTAGAAACAGTATACTGGAGTAGACACACTAGGTGTATCCAGGGGCCAATTTTGTCCCCTAAAACTAGCTGGGCTGCATTCTCCTCCCCTAATTATGACTATAGGTTCATTTCTTCTCTGAATAGGAGAGGGGACCAAAACATCCTCCTCAAACCAAATATCTGCCTTGCTGTAAAGGAAAACCACTGCTCTGGAGATTCCCAGGAACAGCAATTATCATGGTCGTTCTCCCCAAAATTGGGAGGCATAATGGTTCAGGACAAGCTCAAGCTCCAAAAGACAGACTGGGGGCAGGGTTACATGAAGTCCACAGGCCATGTATTTTGTCTGGCAAGCTGCGAGCAAGATGACAACGCTATTTTACTCTGCCAGAATTCAGTTTACAAGGTACCAGGAAACCAGTAGACAATTCAAACACACACCCTTTGTCAACTTTCGCCTACTGAACTAGGTGCTTGCCAAGTGTTAAACGTCTCTTCCTGCTTAAAGGAATCATCCATCTTCCTATAAAATACCCCCAAAATTCAATAGGTTATGTTAGCTAGAACCTACCCCAGAGAGAAGTGAAAAACAAGAATCTGTTAACTACAACAATGAGGGACTTCCTGAAGAAAAATGATTTGGAGACAAATACTACTAAAATTAAAATGTTTAACTGCCAGTAGATTCTATCCCCCAACAAGTTTTGTAATGTAAAGCTGTATAGCTGGGTGAATGTTTGCATGTTATCCCAGCCTCTTGAAAATGAATCAGATATATCTTTGCTTCTGACTATATATATTATTAGGAGATTAAGTTCACAGCTTCAGCTGGGGTTACTCTGGTTTTGGGTTTTTGTTTTTGTTTTTTTTGGGCAGGGGATTTAAGATTTCATTAGCTCAATCATTCCCCAACTGACAATTTCTTTGGCTAAATGAAAATCACACTTTCAAACTAAATCATTAGTGCAATAGCAAGACAAACCCTTGTTGCCAAAATGGAAAACCTAAAGCATTCTGCTTTAAAAGAAAGGCTGAAAATGCTGTTAGTAGAGAGATCTCTGCTCTGGTTCAATACATAGAATGTAAACCTGTAAACTACTGTATTTGCCGGCATATAAGATGCACTCATATGTAAGGCGCACCTCATTTATAAATTGGCAAATACTATTTGCTGACATATAAGACACACCAGCATATAAGACACACTCCATTTTCAAACAGCATTTTTTGGAGAAAAAAGTGAGTCTTATATGCCAGCAAATACAGTAACTTTTTTGTTTCTATGAGCAAGTCTGTAGCTCTCATCCTATTTTTTTTAAAAAAATATACATCAATTGTCTGAAGATTTAATTTTGTTTAGAGATTCAAAAAAGAAATCTCATCTCTTCTAAATTTTAAAACAGAACTTGCCTTTTAATTGCTGAGGGGGCAACTGCTGAGGGACTGAGACCACTTTTCAGGTTGGCCAAGTACGCAAGGACCCTGTTAAGAAACAGATTGGCTTGAAAAGATGTCCCAGAACCAATGAGTTTCTATGGTTCTTATCTCCAACAAGTAATCAAAGGGAATGAATTTGAAAAGGAGAAATTGACCACTATCAAATGGACAAAAATATGATTAGTTTCAGAAACAGATGACTTTCAACTCCTCATCCTTGAAACTGCTTATTTTTCTCTCCTAGAGTTTGGAGTGAGGCTGGAACTGATACTTACTGGAAAGGAACTACAGTTCCCAGATGTCTGAAGAATACACTTACCAAAAGCCTTCCGGGGTTCAGTGAGTTTCAGTGTAAAAGTGCGGCCTTTGGGTAGATCCTTGAGCATTTTGGCAACCTCATAATGCCGGCAACCAATGAGACTCTGGCCATTGATGGATTCTATCATGTCTCCCACATTGATGACTTGGATCCGGTCAATAACACTCCCTTCCTTGATTCTCTGCCAACAACAGATGGGAGAAGTCGTTAGGCAAAATGCAAGCCCAGTGATTTTCTGATCCAAACAGTTCCTACCTTGAAGGTCTCAAAAACAATACCATCAAAAAGGAAATGTGATGGCAGTGGGGGAAGTGGTTCATTCAGGCATTCTAGACCCCTCCCTGTGTGATCATTAGCTGACAGCTTGTCTCAGGAAAAGGAATTGCATAGGCACATATGTGTTTGTGAGTGAAAGAGACATACCAACATTCATGATACATCAAGCAAATTGAAGGAGTTATCTATCTCTTGAATGCTTTTCTAATATGTGGCTATAAACAGATAATGGGTGTATCAAGACCAACCCCACTGATGAGTCTCCACTTCATGTATAGCTTCCCCTTTCTCTATGTGGAGACTTAATCTTTTGTCTGGCTTACAAGCAGAGGAGACCATGCACTTAGGAGTAGCAAGAAATGAAGTTCAACACTCAGAATACAAACAACTTGGTCTCTTCTTCCCATTTCCACCCTGGGCCCCAGCACAATACAAAATCACAGACAGACATTGCACAAACTGTTTGGTTCAGCACTGAGCCTGCAACTACTTCTTGAGGATCATGAATCATAATTACACTTCTATTTCTAATTGACTCATTGTGCAGGTGAACAGTGGTGCAACCAGTCTGGCATCCTGTTTCTAGCAGAAGCAATTGTCAAATACCTTGCAAGAAGAATAACCCCACCCTAACAAACCAGCAAAATTACATTCCTGGCAGCAGTCTGGGAGAGAACAGGTCTTCTGGACCACCAGATAACCTGTACATACTGCCCAAAGAACCACACTAGCCTTCACCTAGGCCAGTAGACATTAGACTTCTGAATCTCTCTCTTTCCTGACCCTTGTTTCTGCCTATATACTAAAAAGGCTAGAGCATGCCTGTTCCTTGTGTAAAGGAATAGTTTTTGCAGAGAATTATCAGTGACTAAATTGAACCTGAAAGGTATCTGAATGTTGTGTGCATTGCACAAGTCAGTGACTTGCACAATCCCTATGCAGCCCTGTTCATGTGTTACTTACTTGTAAACCAGAAAGCAAAGTAGGAAGTGCCTAGCCCACCCCCCTCTCCATTATTACTTTCTGCATATAAAAAGCAACAACTCTGAAGGGGAAAAATTCCAGTTTATGTGGGGTCTCTGTGACAGAAAGGACACTGGAAAGGCAGGATTCTTGCTTTCATGGAGACTCCTCATGTGCTCAGGAACTTCTCTTTAGCACGGTTGCTTTCTACCTTACAAAAGAGACAATGGAGAGGGATGAGGAGAGAAACTCCTATCCTCACCTACTGATTCAAAGTGGGTAATGCCTGAATAAGGTTTCAGTAGATTAAGTATGGAAAGCAGTTACAGGCAATTCTTGATTAACCCCAAAAGAGAAACAAAAGAGGAAGTGGGAAAATCTAGAACCCGAGAGAGCATTTTACTGAACAAAAATCTTTCACTGATGCAAAAACCAAAGCAACCAAACAACACTGGCTGTATAGAAGCTGTATAGAATGTTTGTTTTACAGGGTCTGCTCAGGCAACAGGGAAAAGACCTAAAGCTGCTTATGTAAAGAACACGCACTGAGGGGTTATGCTGGGCTATTTTAAAAGGACAACAACTGGGCTTCTCCCTCAGATCATCTAGCAGCAGAGTCATTCCCTCCAGGATTGAAAGGCAGATGAACTTTGTGTGAAGTGCTGCAAATGTTTATCAACAGCATAGGAGGTACTCTAATAGTTAGCCTGTTGCCATGGGAAGACTTCCATCTCTGTCCAAAGATATCAGTCTTGTCTCCCTGTAACTAGCTCTATGTTCCCTTTACATCTCCCTGGGAAAATACAGACTGTGTTACTCCAAGGAGTTTCCAAGTGCTCTGATAGGAAAGAAAGTATGTAAAACCAATCTCAGGCCCACCACTTATTTCCAAAAAGCAAGGATGTATTGGCCCACAGTGAAACAGTGCCTCTACTTCTAGGATGAAATGTAGTGCTCAGTTTTCTTAGATGGCTCTGTTGCAACTGTTTACAATGCTCCTAATGCAGCAGAACAGAAAGCATGTGCAAAATGAGTGTTGCAGTCTTGTACCTTTGAATATGCTCATAATTGTGAAAAAAGAGGGGATTTCAGTATTTTCAAGCCAATTCTTGAATTATGCACCAATTGTACAGGGGGTAATTAGCAAGACTCCAAAGAGGATTGAGACTCCAGTAAAGCAAGCTTCTTTAGGGGCATAATTTTGTTCTAAGTGTCTAGGACCCAGGTGGAGAAACTTTTTTTTTCCTGTGAAGGGCCACTCAGGGATAATTTGTTCAGAGCAGCATGAGTAGTAGGTGATGCTGAAGCCAAAAGTGGAAAAGGCTCTCCTCCTCCTTCTGTCAATCTTACTTCTTCAACAGTAAGAACAAACAAAAAATGTTTGTCTCTCAACTTCCCCCTTTTTCTCAGGGAGATTACATCTGTCAGAAGCCTGAAACAGGATTAGAGGCCTAGGCTGCCCATTTTAGCTTTAGGAACATGTAGGCTCTACAACATTTCTTCTATAAAGGAAGAAGAGAAATAAAACTTTGAATATTTATTCAAAACTATGGCATTTCCTGCCACTTGTCACAATATTTAGGAACTGCAAGGGGATAAGGAATAGCACTGCCAAATCAGACAGCAGCAAAGATCTACCTCACCTAGCACACTGTTTTCCACATGGCTAACAAGATCTCTTAATCAGCATTATTCTAAATTAATTAACACTGAACAGTCCTGCCATTCTAGACCACTAGATTTTGCAGGATTTACCTATTTAAGCTAGAGGCATTCAACCTCTGGCATTCTAGGTGGTTCAGGTGCTCTAGACACTCCAGCAAGCCTGACCAACAGTAGATTATGGGTGGTAATCCAAAGCATCTGAGGGGCAAAGTTTCCTAAGTCTGTTTTACATTAAGAGACAGGAGGCCCTGGATTTCATGTTTTATGCCATAAAATTCTTCAGCAAGTGGACTTATGTGCTGTAGAATCACCAGGAAAGGTGGCAAGAAGCTTTCTCAGCCAGACTGGAGTAAAGAATTACTGACCTTTGCTAGGAATGACTGTTTGGTATCCTCTTTCCAGTAAGACTCACTGAATGAGGATTAGTGGTAAGCACTTTTCAGAAAAAGTATTGTAAAAGTTAAGTGGGATGATGCAGGTTGTAAAATAGTGTTTCTGAAGCTGTCCATATAGGAGGAACAGTGGAAGCAACACAGAGAACAACAACTCAAATGTTTGAAAAGTCCCATAGATAGAAGTCCCACCTCTCAGCAGCATGCCAGAACACAACAGAAGAGGGAATGCAACTTAAGATGGGACTATCCAATGATACCTTGATGAAAGCATAGCCAGCACCATTGTCTGTGATGGTCAGGCCCAGAGCTTCCTCAGACTTAAACACCTCAACCTCCTTCCTCTGGCCCTTTGTGTGGGCAAAGATAAAGTCTTCTAGGCCAATCTGGCCACCCAACAGCTTGTCCATGTCCACTTTGTGAGTATTTAAGGTGCAGAACATCACCTAAGAAGAATCAAGAAAGGAAGCATGAGAAACTGATGTTACAGACATCAGTACATAGTCCATAGGTACATAGAGTGACTGTTCCTGCAAATCTATAAAATAAAGGATGTTGATACTTTGGGTCACTGGCCTCTAATTTAAGTTCCCAGGCATTTCTCTAGACCAGGGCTGGGCCAAGTGCAGCCAGCAGGCCACATCCAATCCCAAGACTGTTTTTGTACCCTTACAGGCCCCATCCAGTTTAAATTTGGAAAGTCCAAACAATCATCTCAAAATGGCCCATGGCACTCTAGACACACTGGTGTTATGAGTTATACACCATTTTGCTGTATTTGAGGTATTTTTGAAGACCCCCTTATTATGGCCTTTTTTTGTCAAATTGTTGGTCTGGGTCAAACAAGTGAGTTCCCCAAAGCTGCAAAATGGTACACAGCAGTCCCTGAAAGTTTTAAGGGGACACGATGGATGTTTGGGGAGAAAAAATTCCATACCCTTCAAATGGGCAAAGTGAGAGGCACAGGTTAAAAACGGGGGTATTGCCCTGTAGCATCTCCAGACAGAAAGATTACACTAAAAATTTATCCAAACTGTGGTACCCGTCCACAAAGACAGTTATGTGAAGAATATTCTACATACAAAATGGGCATTACCAGGAAGCACAAACATTTTGCCTACCTCAGCTGGTGAGATCTTAAAGGCCTCAGCAATTTTACTGTACAGTTCTTTAACATTTGTAAAGCCCTCGATCCGGCCAGTAGGACTTCCATGGGCCAGCTGGGTGTGGAAAACCAGACGAGGACGGAGGCTTGCTGGTGGAGGGGGAAGACCAGGCTGAAGTGCCGCCACATTGCCAACGCTGCCTAGCCCCGCCCCACCCAGGCCACTGCGTACAGGCTCAGCTTCCTCATTCTCCACCAGTGGCGGGGCCTTCTTCCGACGGCCTAATCCAAGCGGCATGAGGGAGATGTGGCCAGTCAGCAGAGAGGGTCAGTCTCCCAATATAGGGACCTAGAGATGAAGAGGGCACATAAGATCAATAGGGTCATACAGATTGGTTAAAATGAACAACAGATTACAAAATGAACGAAAAGGATAGGCAGGTTCTTGAATAAGGCATTAACTTCTTTTCTCAGGAGCTCATTTTAAATGTAATACCTGGGACAGGAGGATACGAAGCCGGGCCAGTAAGATAACAAAACTGTTATCCCTGGAAGACACTATTTTATGTCTGTCTCGTCAGGACATGCTCACTCAGTGTATGAGGGATCAAAGACGGCAACTCTGCAAATGAGTTCACAACCAAAATTTTAACCAGCTTGCCTGCCCTCATTTCTTTGGAACACACCAACAGTCTGAAGAGCAGGGAGAAGGGAAGTGAACAAATTCAGTTTAAATGTGTCACAGCACAGTTACCAAAAGAGTATTCCTACTACTATGTCAAGTAAATGGCTATAAGATATTTGTCTCTTGGGAATGCATTTCCCCCGTTGCAGAAATTAAAGGCTTATCCAGGTCAGTAATCATCAATGGATGTAGGCCACAACCACTTATGTGCTTCTGACAATAGCTTCATGTATTCACAAGCATTAAGTCCTGTGAACACAACATGGAGGAACTGGAGAGTAGCAGATAACTATACTGCATAGCTGCATGTTTGCCTCCACTCAGTTTGCCTTGAAAATACAACGTAGACAGTGGAATGGTCACAGTAAAAATTTATTACTAAAATCAGATATGTAAAGGACCCATACATTGAAAAAAAAAACTACAGAGAGCCAGATAACAATACCAATAATTTACAGAAGCCCTCTTTAGAATTGCTGTGCAGGTCATACAAGGGAGTTGCTGTGGTATACTGCGCACAGGTTATCTCAGTAAAACTTCGTCAGTTGAAGCCCCCTAGAAATGCCACATCTTAGTGAATGCCTTATTGCTGGAACTCTGTTGGGTAAGAGCAAAGAGAGAAGGACAAAGAACTTATGAACAAAATAGTGAATATACTTATGATTCCTCTCCCATTGACTTTTTAACTTATCTTACCCTGTGACCTTAGTGTCTGAATTTGACCTGAAGCCACAGGTCTGGCCTTGCTTGATGCAAGGATGCTGGAACACACAAAGTCTGTTCTTGAATTCAAGTGGAAGCTGCATCACAGGCAAGGTTTTACTATCTACTGAAGACAGAATAGAGTACTTGTTCTTAGTTGATACTGATAAGACAAAATGGAGCTACAGGGAAAGAGGTCTTTGTTTTACCTTTGGAACTACAATTCATTTTTTTTCAAACATGGCATACACTGCTCACAAAGATTTATGTGACTAAGTTCCAAATTCCATGTCTTTGCAAATTTTATATCAACCTGGGAGAGGGAAATCAAGACTATAAAAAAGGAGTTAATTGAGCAAACTTAGTTGAATTCTTCCATAATTTGAGTTCCCTCAAGATGGCTAGACTTTCATCTGATACTAGTGCTACACACTTGTTTAACAGGCTCAATAAACCTGAAGTTGCTGTTTAGATCTGTGGAATGGTATATCAATGTATTTTTCCCTTTCACAGTAAGGTTCAGGCTTCAGATAATTGTGCAACCATACTGTTGTTTATCCTTCTTAATTCACACAACCCCCTGCCACAAAGGAAAACAGAGTAGTGCATTCAAGTACTAAAGAAAGGAAAAATATCAAAGAAGGCAATGGCAAACCACTGCTGAGTATTCCTTGACTTAGAAAACCCAATGAAATTCATGGGGTCACCATACATCAACAGGTGATTTGAAGGCATACATACACACACACACAAACACACACACAACTACAGAAAGGGGAAGGAAGCTATTGTTCACAAGAGGGTGGGGCATTGTTGCAAGGGTTATATGGGAGGAAAAGGAGAAGTATCACTCCGCAAATTCCCATCGCAGGTTATATTCAACAGATGTCTGTACTTCATGGAAATGCAACACTTGCAAAAAATTTAAAACATGAAAAGCACTTGCTTCTCTCCCCACTTTTTTTTTTTTTTTGGAAAAAAATCTGAAGGAATATGTAATTTTTTAGTGCACTTTACTGCTCATAAATCACTTTCTTATTGCAGGAATAAAAAAATATAATTTTGTTTGCTGAAAAAACTATTATGCTTGAGTATATTAAATTTTAAAATAACTTTTAACTATTAAGTTTAACTTTTAAACTATTGTTTAAAATAATCACAAATTCATTAAGTTTTTTTCACCTGTTCATATTTTGCTACAAATCAAGCTAGTACTCTGAACTGAAGAAATCTGGTCCCTTAATTTTTTTTTTTTTCAGTACAGGCATCATCCACTTATCTGATGGGTTAGGGACCAGAGCACTGTCAGAAAGTGGAACTGGTTGAAAAGCAGAACCCAGTCTTCTTCATGTAGAGTTGTTGCTGTTGTGCACCTTCAAGTCGTTTCCAACTTACAGCAACCCTAAGGCAAACCTATCAGGGTTTTTTCTGGGTTTCCTTGGCCAAGCTGGGTATCAAACCCTGATATCCAGAGTTGTAGTCCAACGCTCAAACCACAACAGCATACCGGCTCTCTCTTCCTGTAGGTAACATGAAAGACTTACAGAGGGTCACTTGGGACTGACCACACATGTGCTGCTTGCAAAGTTTCAGTTGGCATGTTACTTTTCTCCTCTTTGAGTTCATTTTGCAAGCAGCATGTGCATGTGGTCCAAAGCAAGCTGAGAAGAGGAAAGGTGCCAAACCAGTTGGCAGACTTTGAAGTAGCAGGTGTGCGTGAGTGGTCCCAAACAAGCCTCCATAGGCAAAAAGAACAGACAAAAGAACGGAATCCTTGTCAAATTAATGGTATCCGCCTAAAGTTTACAACTGTTGGAAGAGCAGAACTTGGAAAAACAAGTTAATGGAAGGTGAGGGATGCCTGCATACTAGGTGCCAGCAAAAGGTTAAAAATGAAAACAGAAGAAACAAAACTTATTTTAAATTCTAAATCCTGAATCTCCCAGTGTCAAAAAAATGACTGTTTGCAGAAAAGAGGCAGTGAGAAAAAAAACATCCAACCCATTCCATGGTAAATTTGCTTCATTAGGTTTGTCTATCACTTCCATTAGTGTCTTCTTCTGACTCTTAATTTTTATCATTTTTATTGACTAATCATGGATCTCCTGGCCTAAACAACTTTAAGATGTCCTTTGCTATTTTAAAAATATTGTCCCAGCATTTATGTTGTGTTGCATTTTGTTGAGAGATCATGGTGGCCAAAAAGAGCCAAGCAGCAATACATTATCATCTGTCTTTAACATTCTGTTCATCATTCTAAAATAATTTCATAATCCCCACTATTTGTGAAGAAAAAACAAACAAGAATGCTCAGCTCCACCCTGATTTTTTTTCTTGTTCTTCTCCACGTTTTCATACTATTTTATGCTATCAGAATTACAAAGTATCCCAGTTACAAAGTACTGCTAGAAGGAATGCATATTGGATCCCATGCATCAAATCAGCAGCATTTATAAAATAAAAAAAATTGAGTAGAAGGCTCAAGAAACTTATCAACTTATGCACTATTCAAAGATTAGGGGGCCTGGCCTAGAATCTCACACCAACAATGAGCCAGAACCATATTGCTGTAACAGAAACCAATCTGATACTGAGTATATTCTTAGGATTACCATACATCCTCCTCTTCCTGGACATGTCCTCTTTGTCAGAGCTGAAGTTTCTGTCCAGGAGGCTTTCTAAAATGTCTGCATTTTCTTATGAGGTCTCACCTACCTCTGAAATATGGAGGCATGCAATCTTTGTAAGCCTAATTCCTGTGAATCTATGAACAAAACAAAGCACCATACGGAGAATATCCAATCACTAAGAATGCCCAAAATTCAAATATAACATTATTTTGTGTTGATGGGACTCATGGAGAGAGATGCGGGGGGAGGGATAACAATGACAGTGGCTCTGGGAAGGAACGAGCTACTGCATTGTATGGAGTGGCTATGGGCTTCTCCCCTCTTCTCTGGAATATCCAGATGTTTAGACTGCATCCGCCTCCCCTTCTCAGGACCCTCCACTGTTCCTTTTGCCATCTTCTTTTTAGTCCCCTTGACAGTTTTCCTTTCTCACAAACTATCTGGCAAAGTTGTTATGGGAGCCTGCAGTGCTGAAGTATTAGATAAGCAAGTGTGAGAGATGGGCGGCTAATCCCAAGTTTGTTGATATATTGCTGAGGTAGTAAGATCAATGGTTGGTATTATGAAATATTGTAAAATAATCAATTAAAATTGTTGTTATTTAAATACAATGAAGGTTAAGAACATTTCTAGTAACAAGTATCACAACTTATCCAATAGGAGTATTTAAAGTTGAGAGTCGCCATTGCAGTTTGTGGTTTAAAGTAGTCAACTGGTAAATGAGTCCCCATATTTTGAAAAGCAAAAAGAGAACACAAGTTCATTGTAACAAAATAGCTCAAACAATTTGCCCAGCCAGCCTCGTCACTTCTGACTTGCAGTGGCTCTCCAGTGTCAGACAGAAGAGGATCTTCCCAGCATCTACCAACTAAGCCTTTTTAACTGGACATACTAAGGGTTAAATCTGGGACCTTCTACAGACAAAGCATTCACTTCAGTGAGCTGTGGTCCTCCTAAAGGCAACAACGGATAACTGGATAATTGTTTCTTGTACAGTGAGCTGCTTCACACAAGAATGTGGGTGACTTGATTGACAGCAATATCCGGAGATGGTCTGCATGCATGAATGGGCTGCCCCAAATCTAATACTGTAGAGACTGGGTGGGGAACATTCCCCACATCCACAGGCCACATTACCTCCGAAGAAAGCAAGTGGGGAGGGGCATATCAGGATTAGGTAGGGCCAACCTATGCTTTTTTATTCACATACTCTCATAAACTCAGCCTCTCTGTCTCTCTCTCTTTCTTTCACACATACCATTTACACATCTATTCATCAATTCCCTCTCTTTGTCCATCCTTCTTCAGCTCTATTTCCCCAAGCAACAGTGAGGCCCTGAAACAAACCTCACACTGATGCCAATGAGAGGGATATTTTTCTCTACAAAGTCTTCATGCCCTACAGAAAGAATTTTAAGGTGCTTGCTGTGCCTAGGTGGGGAATGTTTTACACTTGTCTGTTCAGCCGCAGCTTCAGCCCCGCAACTGTCACCTCACACAGCAATTACACTTTTAAAAAGCATTCACTGATACTGGTGGACTTTTATAAAGACAAAGTACTCTGGGTGCAGGAAAGGAACTGACAGTTTCTTGTACTTTGCGAGGAGAGAGAACTAAACTGCCTTCTCACTTGTGCTTCCCCTCAACCTTCCCACCATACAGGAGGTTTCTACGGATGGTAATGGAAGTTTTAAAACAGACTAACTGCTCCAGGGAAGGGAAGGGAAGGGAAGGGAAGGGAAGGAAGGCACAGGCAAGACTGGAAGAGGAGACCACCTCTGGTCCATACTGCTGGTTCCCCATTATTGGCACAAAGAAAATTTCCTCTTCAGTTCAAAATACAATGTTTTCCCATTGAATCAGTCTGCTTATTTACTAAATTCTCATATTCAGTTCACTGCAATAAAGTGCAGAGAAATTACATCAAATAAATGAACGTGTATCTGTCATTTGGCTGTATTTAAATCATCAGAACCAAGTAATACATTGGACAAGTGGAAAAAACAACACTGCTACTTCTGTCTTTGCATCTTTTACTTATTTTCCACAACAGCACAAGGCTCTTATGACAACAGTGACTATAAAAGTGGCGGGAATTTCATATAGTGACAAACATTAATATCTGCCAACTATGACATGTCAACTTTGCATTGTGTAGACAAGAAGCCATGTTTAATATCAGGTGTGGGTTCAAACTTGGTACTGCTTCCTGCTCCAGAATGCTCATACCTACATAAGTTACAATATTTTCAAAGGACAACATAAATCTCTAAATCCTTCCTTTAGATACAGATCAACTAAATTAAACAACTACAAAACAAATATCAGATAAAGAGCAAAAAACATACTTTCTTAAACAGTAAGAGGCAAGGATTTGGTTGGGATACACACATAAGAACAGAAGAGCTATACTGCTACTAGGTCAGAGCTACAGCACACAGACCCCACAGTTAAAGTACCCTAATAACCTTTTTAGAATCAAAAAACATGAACGGTTCTCTCCAAAAGAGAATAATTCCTTGGAAATCAATGGCTATACCAGCCATTTTTGCAGGTTATAGGTGTCCCCCAATCAGGTGATGACGACAGGGACATATACAAATTGAAGAGGCAGATATAGTTAAGAGCCCTTACTGCTGGGGATACTCTAACAACTTTGTTCCAGAATCAGGGTGGAGGCAACATCTACAAGTTGATTCAGAGCAGAGAAACTAGCTACAGGGTGTTCCCAAGAGGGTGGGAAGGGAAGGGAATTCAGCCAAACCCTGACTGCTCCACAATGAAGAACAGCCAGGATAAACTGCAGGGCAAAGCACTCCACAATGTAAGTGCTGCTCTCTTCCCTCTAACAGCCACAAAAGCAGCTATTTTTGAAGCAATTATTCTGTATTGTTTCATACTGCAAGTTCCACCGCAGTGCAGCTCATCTTATCATTTTCAACTGGGAGAGACCATAGCATGCTTTTGAACTTGCATCCTCCTGGCTTCTTTCATAAAACCTGCCAGAGAGACCATGATCTTACCTTTAACCCATTTTAACTAAATTATGTTCTGAACACTTGTTCAAAAAATGAACAAAGATAGGAATGTTGTGAAATCAGGACATAATCACTCTCTGAAACATGAGCATTTATTTATAAGATCTCAGAGAACATTTACTCTCTGAGACCTTAGCATTTATAGATCGAAAAATGAGCTCTAAACACACATCATGTCAAGACTTGAGAGTGCCAGATTTTAATCTGTCTCAGTAGCAGACAGACAGGAGAAAAAAGGCTGAAAAATCTCACCACAGAAGAAATACAATAAGCAATATATTATTTTACAGCATGAGCTGTAAGTTCCCTTTTAACTTATAAACCTAATTTTTACCTATAAATCAATTCATTTTTTTAAAGACAAGGCCTCAGATCTTGAATTACCATGCCGCATCCTTGACATTTCAAAAATGGTTTGCTTGTTGAAAACCCTCCCCACTTACTAGCCCAAATCACTCAGGAAATATTGCACCAGGAGAAGTATGAAGAAACTGTTAAAGCAGTAATGATCTCTTGGGCACAGAATATTGGTCATACAATTCAACTGGACTCTTGGGAGCAGAGTTGGAAAAAGACAAATAAATTTACGGTTGCCCAGAATTTAAAAGAGAACTATTATAAAATGTTTTATAGATGGTATTTGACACCAGATAAATTACAAAAGATTTACAATTCAGGTACTGGGCTTTGTTGTAAATGTTTAAAAGACGTGGGTACGATATATCATATGTGGTGGACATGTCCAAAGGTTAAGAAATATTGGACTGAGATACATAACAGGAATCGTGAAACAATGAAGCTACAATTTCCTATGATTCCTGAATTGTATTTGTTAAATATGACAGATTTAGTAGACGACATGAATATAAAGATATTGGAGAATATTATTATATATGATAACAACTGCACATATTGAATACGCTAAGGTATGGAAAACACAGCAAATACGTACAATAGAACAATGGTGGGGAACCTTTATTGAAAAAAAAACCGCTGACATAGTCTCTCAAAGATTGAAAGGGAAATCAGACGATGAAATTCAGAAAGAATGGCAAATTGTAGGTGATTGCTGGGTGACCTTTGATAGAAGTCTATAATTCATGGTAATAAGTGGAAAAATTTCATTGTGATGATTACGGTAGATATCATAAAGCAGGAATATGGAAAATGGAAATGCTATGTACCAACGTGTAAAATAGCTGAAAAATGCAGTACAAGGATATAACAACGTTAAGAGATATTGGAAATGAAATCTAGATCAGTTTGGAAGATTCAAGAAATAATTCATGTGAAATAGCAATAATAAATGTTTGTTTTAATTGTGAAACTTCAATAAAATGATATAAAAAATGGTTTGCTTGAAGCACAGTGCAGTTTAGGGGAAGGCCACAAAACCTTAAAGGTCTGCTTTGTAAATTCTTTGTATAACTGCTTACTCAGTTTTGTTGACATTCCACTATGAATTACAAGTTTCCCTGCAATGGAGCAGAATAGGTGTTAAAACACTAAGCTTTAAATAACAGAATGACCTCAGCGGCAAATCCCTGTATGAAGATAGGAATTGCTAAACAATCAGAAGGATGTTTGTCAAGCCTCTTCTGGTCCCACTGCACCACTGCTTTTACAGCGATGGATTTATTTTCAACATTTCAAACAAAATCTTATTTCCTAGTGTTCACAGCACACCTGTCCAACCTCCATTTCTATATAGCTTTTTAATTTTAAAGCTTGTTTCTTTCTTTGGTTTCTTAAATACTAATATGGACCAACTTAACATCTTTATTTAGCCTTTACCTCTCTTTAGCACTCTAGTCCTATGTATGTATGTGTGTATATATATATATATATATATACACACATACACACACCGTATATATATTGGTTTTGAACATGTCCCACTGAGTTCAAGAGGACTTAACCCACCAAATCAGGGTTGCAATCTACATTAATGATATAGTTCCTTTCACAGATGTAACCATACTAGTCTGCTTCAGTATAAAAAGCAGGGAGGAGGCTTGTGGCATCTGTAAGGCTAAACCAATTTATTTCACTATAAGCTTTCATGAACTAAATCCCATGAAGAACTCTTTCCTTCTTTTCTTTTTTTCTCCTTTCAAATGTATTACATTGTGAACATAATTCTTAAAGTGGGTGCATCCACCAACCATTGCTATCGATGTATGTGCATGTGCCTTCAATTTGCCTGTTGACTTATGGTGATCCCATAAATTTAATAGGGTTTTCTTAGGTAAAGAATCCTCACAAGTGGTTTTGTCGGTTCCTTCCTTTGAGATATAATCTACAGCAGCTGGTATTTGTAGGTGGCCTCTCATTCAAGCACTAACCATGGCTGACTTTGTTTGACTTACAGGATCTGGTGCTTTTAGGACATTTAGGTCCTTGTTGCTATTTGTACCAGCATTTAAAATATAGACCTGACATATGAAACAATCCTGCTCACATAGATAACTCTCAAAGCAAGTCTGGGAGGCCAATGGGAAAAAGAAGATAACAGGGTGATAAAAATAGCTGCAAGGAAAAAATGGGACAAGATTACATTGCATATCACTCCTGCATATTAACAAGAACAAAACAATGAATTATTGTTTCAAACATGCGTTACAGGACAGAATATATATCAGAAAAATCCCTGTCTTTTAAATTTTATACAACAGATAATGTTCAATTTCCCATGAGGCAGCAGTTTTGGTCTGCTGGAGTAAAAGCAAAGAATCCCATGGCACATTAAGGATTAACAAATTTGTTGTAGCATAAACTTTCAAGGACTAACTTGTGAACCGCAATTACCTTAAAATCCTTATCAAGAGCTCCAGCCTTGCTAGCCTAGTTATTCTAATACTATAAGTACATTATGACTGACATTGGTTATATCCTAGGCCAGTAAAGCTCACGTGGATCAAGTTCTTAATGTCACCAGCATCATTATGATAGGGAGGTGAGGGAGAGATAAGATTCAAGCTAAGCTTTTTTTAATCATCATTATTATTACTATTTAATAAACCAATGTTAAGGAAGGATGACCAGAAACATCAGACCTCGGAACTGTTGCTCACTGGATTCAACAACAGTAAATAATAAGCAGTTTCCTGCTTTAGGAACTGGCGGCCTCTTGGACGACATGAATAAGGGCTAAGGGAGTTGTGATGCTGAGGCCTGTGAAAGACTGGACTACCTTCTACTTATCTGTATGGAATGGGCAGCTCATGTCTCACCACTGACATTACAGAATATGGTAATGTATTCTATAAAAGCACCTATATTCTAAAATCAGAATGCATGAAAGACTTTTCACAAGTTTTCCCATTTTCACAAATATCCTGCCTTTCAAAGATTTTGGAATGTTTAGAAAGAAGTAGGAAGACAGACGGTAATGTAGAATGAGCAGAGGGAATGGAGATAGAAAACTGTAGCCATAAGAGAAGGAAAATTACATAGCATGTAACCGACTTCTATTTCCAATCTTTCTGGAATCATCTTCCTGAATCTGCAAAAACTCTTGGCAGCAATCAAGGCGAGGAACCTGTATTTTATTGACTGACTAGCCGTAACCAGAGTTCTCTGGCGATGAAGCATATATTAAAAATATAAAATACAAACAATGAACTAGAAACCACATGTAACAGCAAAAGAGAATACAAACACAAACCTGCTAGCAATTTTTTTAAAAAAAACTTCTTTAAATGACTAGTAGAATACAGGTTTTCCCTTTAGACCAAAGATGAAAATATTGGAGTCAGGCAGAAGCCTGTGGAAAGTATTCTGTAGGCGGGGTGCCATCACTAATGAGGTCCCCTCTTTGACACCCACACTCATTTGCCAAGGGCAACAGGAGGAGAGGCTCAGATGACAACCCCCTCTCTAGATCCAAGGTTGTGAGAGATGCTCCTTCACAAATGCGGACTAAAGCCATACAGGTCTTTCAAGGATAAATGAGCATGTTTACTTTTAAAAGCCAGCCACTTAAAGTCTCAGAGTGTCCAACACCATATTGCCAGCATTTGTACTCAAGTTGTCAGGTTTCAAACAACTCTGACAAATATCAGGTATGTGCCAAGTGCTCACCCTACCCCAGTGCCTAAACACCACCAAGCATATGTGGGAGGAGGCTGTGTCCCCCTCCGTTAGAGAGCTGGGTATGTTTAGTCTGCAGAAGAGAAGGTTAAGAGGGGACATGATAGCCATGTTTAAATATTTGAAGGGATGCCATGTAGAGGAGGGAGAGGGCTTGTTTTCTGCTGCTCCAGAGACCAGGACAAGGAGCAATGGATTCAAGCTGCAGGAAAGGAGATTCCACTTGAACCTCAGGAAGAACTTCCTGACAGTCAGGGCTGTCCGGCAGTGGAATCTGCTGCCTCAGAGTGTGGTGGAGTCTCCTTCCTTGGAGGTTTTTAAGCGGAGGCTGGATGGCCATCTGTCGGGAGTGCTTTGAGGGTGTTCCTGCATGGCAGGGGGTTGGACTGGATGGCCCCTGGGGTCTCTTCCAACTCTAGATTTCTATGATTCTATGACTTACAGAAGAAGATGAAGTTACCGTAGCTCTAGTGTGCCTCTGAAGAACAGCAATGGCCAATCGTTCAACAGCAACTAGGCCTCATTTTTTTTTTTAACATAGGTACCCCAAATAAACATACAAGAATAAAATTAAAGACCCGGTTATACCACACATTACAGTGCCAAGCACAAGCCAAAAACCGTACAGAAACACCATCTAAAATCAACAAAAGAACCTACAGTTAGGAGAAAGGACTAAACAGAGGTAACGAACAGATTAACACCAGCAGTATGTGTTTTTTTCCTGCTTCTCAGCCTCCTAGGAAAACAGCAGAAGGGTGTTAGGTACCACTCAGAAAGACAGGAAAGTCCATTTCCTTTGTTGCTTGGCATTTTGGGTGTTGCTACCAGGTCACCCTCAACACCTACACTACAAAGGAAAACAAAGGTCAGAGTGAGTGGTGAAACTAACCCTCCCAACCCTGAGATCACAGGAGGAAACCTGCCGTCCAACTCTCCCAGCCCAGCGACATCAGGAAGTGCGAGCAGGACAGACAAAAGCCACAGAGCCTGATGCGTTCTGACCAAGGGGGCTTTAGAACACCCACCCGTTAAAACCCAAGATCCTTAAACGCATGGAGTTCCCCTGGTCCTAGAGAGAAACTCTCCATAAGAAAGTTTCGGCACATAACAAACCCCAAGCCCACAACAGCGACTGACGCGCGTGTATGTGTGTGTGTGGACATGTACCGAACGCAGTCCAACCCTGTTTCCTGAAAGCTGGAGGGGAGGAGAAAGAAAATGAAATGAAAGACGGTAAACTCCAAGCCTATCCAAGGCAAGAAAAAGTCCGGAGCTTTACTACCGGCCAGAATTTCATTCAGAGAACCCGGGACCCGCGGTTCCCGCTCCAACTAAGCGGAGGAGAAACGTCTCTCCTCGGGGTTAAGGGCCCCTTCCCACGTATGCCGTATCCAGGCAACCCGGGCTGGGTTTCCTGCATGTGCGAACAGGCACGAACCCCGCAGGGTCGGCGTTGGGGGAGGGAAGCGGGAGATGCCGGGGCACCTGGCTCCTTCCTTCACCCGACCCCCCCACCCCCACCCCCACCCCCACCCCCACCCCCCGCGCCCCGCTTTCACAACCGCCTCCCTCAGTCGGGACGCGGCCGCCCCTCCCCCGCCGCCCCTCACCTTGTCCGTTTCCTCGCCGGGCCCGTCCCTCGCCCGAACTATCGCCCAGCACAGCCAGGCCTGTCCCTCAGCAGTGGGCGGGACCGAAAAGCCGCGCCTCCTGACCAATCGGAGCGCACTTCGCATACTTCCTTGGCTAATCACAGCTTACTGGGGTTAAGGCGGAACAGGGTTGGTCTCTCACCGCAAGTTCCTTCCTCCTTCTCTCGCCCGCACCCCCCCCGCCTATCAAAATCCAATGGAAGGGGCGGGATTAGAGGCGGAGGAGAAGAGGGAGGGAGCGGGGTATACCACCCCTGAAAAGGGGGAGGAAAGAACGTACCCTCCGAACCATTCGAGGAATCTGCCCTTCCCTCTGAAGGTTACGTTTGGTTCGTGCTTGTGCGCCCGCGACCTCTACTGGCCGGTTCTGTCACTGCAGCCTCCGGGAACCAATAACAAGGCAGAGAGCCGGGCGCGGTGTGAGCTGTTTGGCGCTTGTCGCGGGAGTGCAGTACGGGGGGGGGGAGCTGCGCGCGCAGCACGCTCCTCTAGTTACGCTCCAGTGGCTTTTCCGCCAGATCGGGAGGGTGGGGCTAGGAATTTACCAAACGTAGTGCCATTTCCGCACTAGCCTGTTATAGCGCGATGATTCCACTTTCAGCATCCTCTGGAATCCTGGGGTTTGCAGTTTCGGGAGGGGCCGGCCGCAAACCCCAGGATTCCAGAGGATGTTGAAAGTGGAATCATCGCGCTATAACAGGCTAGTGCGGAAATGGCCTACGTCTGTTTTAAATCTCTGTCGCCACCAGACCTTCGTTGGACCAACGGCAGGATCAGAAGATGAGTGCAAGCTCTGCAGATGTTTTCAGGAGTCAATAATTTATTACAGGGTTTTTATTTCGGAAGGAGAGATCCTTGATGGTGAAGTCGTGGTATTTAGACATGATATTGTGAGATGAAAGGAGGTAGGAGAGCCTACAGAGATGGAAATGAGACTGCCTCAGTGATGTGATGCTTTTAGGTTTCACCCGGGATAACGCCTAGGAATGCCAGAAGCAAGACAAGGAGACAAGCTTGCTCTTCCCTTTTCTTTTTTAAAAATTTAAAACTTAGCATGCTTTTTTTTTCTCTCTCTCTCTCTGCAGCCAGGTCATCCACCTTCCTCCTCCACCTCCAGCAGGTGTGGGGACCCAACTAAGTTTGATTCCCTGTACCACTTATTTTAGTATACTAACGTCTCCCAATTACTAATCATTTTGATATCTGGTCACCAAAGGAACATCTACTGAAAGTAATGGGTTTAAGCATGTTTATGCCTGCTTAAAACAGGCTGCAGGGCGCTCTACGCTTGCTTGAGAACAGGGCTGTTGGCCATAGCTGAGCTGCTTCTTGTGTGCCTTCAAGTCATTTAATGTCTTCCGGTAGCCCTAAGGTGAAACTATTACAGGGGTTTCTTGGCAAGATTCATTCAGAGGGGGTTTGTCGTGGCCTTCCTCTGAGGCTGAGAGGATGTGACTTTCCCAGAATCACCCGTGAAATAGCAGAGCTTACTTCATAATAATCTCCCTTTCCTCCAATGGGTACAGGACACACAGACACTCCCGTTTGCATCCAGTGTTAGCTCACAAGAGCCCTGTGAATTACTTTAGGTCAGTGCTTCCTAAGCTATTTGATTTGGGGCACCAGTAGGGCTTTTCCCCCAGTTTTACTAAGGGTCAGGCCCACTCTGTGATAGCACTAGGTATCTCTTTTGGATATCAAAATCATCTGGCCTTCCTTTGACCTTCCTCTGCCACCCCACTCCATGTGTTTGCGAGGCCACCGGACAGGCATGTACACAGGCGCAGCCAGTAAGTGCTGGGCATTCCAACTCCCACATAGGCAGGCAGATTAGCACCACTCTGTTGCTTCAGGGACCTCTCTTGCAGACACCCATTGTTTAAGCGCGACTCTACACAAAGACGCTCAGCCTCGAGCTGACGCCCTTACATTGCCAAGCCATTTGCATACTGGCTACACTATTGTCAAACCTGCGCTAAGCCAATCATGTAAAACCTGACCTTTACCAATGCTTTATCCCGCTGCAAACTCGCATTGTTCTCACCGAGTATGGGATGGCCTGTAGGCACAATTCACCCTATAAAAACTCCCCGATTCCGAGCTCCCCTCGGATCGCTCCTGAGTTCCATCCAGCCTTGCTGTCATTTTGTCCAGAGAGCTCCCCTCGGCCTCTATGCTGGGTTTCTTCCCACTTCTTCAAGACTATGAGAAAAGGTGTCGTATCACCCATTTCCCCCGAAAACTATCATTTCCAATTCCCAGTTAGCTGTGTGCTTGTGGTGTCTCTTCTGTTGTTTGTCCTTTAATAAAGATATCATGTATAGAAATGTTTCAAAATACATGCTATTTGTAAGTTGTTCACCGCCTCGATCCATATGGAGAGGTGGGATACAAATAAATAAATAAAATAAAATAAAAATGAATAAATTTTTACTGTTTTAAAACCTGACTGCTTGACTGACCTGACCCCGTAAACATTGGGTTGCAAGATCCCTGCTAAGTTACCCTGCCTCTTGCTAGCTTAAGAGAGTGATCCAGTTAATTTCCCCATCTTGTGTTTATGCTTGGCTGTTTGGGCACCCCTTCCGGGACCCCCAGAGAACAGGGCAACACCAGTGTGTCAGGGACTAGCACTGTATTTGTGCCCATTTATTAGAGCTGTTTCTTTCCTAGAAACTTGCAGCAAACAGCTCATGGGCTGGTGCTGCATTAGGCTATGAGATAAAAAAAAACTCCCAACATGCCCAGCTAGCATAGCAAATTTTGCTGAGAGCTGCAGTTCAGCAACATCTAAAGGGCTACAGAATTCGTATGTGTGCATGCAACTTCAAGTCAGCTGTTGACTTATGGCGAACACATGAATTTTTGATAGTTTTCTTAGGAAAGAAGTACTCAGAGATGGTTTGCCAGTTCCTTCCTCTGAAATATAGCCTACAGCACCTGGTATTTGTTGGCAGTCTCTCATCCAAGTTCTATGCAGGGCTGACCCTGCTTTCAAGATCAGACAGGATCTGGTGCCTTTAGGGTATTTAGGCTCTGCATGCCTTTGAGATAAAATACTTGGTTCAGGGTCAGACAGGGAGTTTGTTCAGTGGCTGGCATCTGAGAAGCTGTAAATTGTGTGCTCAGTTTAGTGCTCTTCAGCAGAAAAAAATAACCTATCAGGAAGAAAAGTTCTCATGAGGCCTAGCTCTTATTGTGCTACTTTTCTTTGTATAGTGATGTATTCCGGGACAATGCTACTTAAAGTGGTCCATGGACTGGTGCCAGTCCATGGCAAGTTTCCAGTGAAGAAGAAAAAAGCAGTTGTCAATGGACACAAATATGGTGCCAGTCTCTGGTGCACTGGGGAATAAACATCCTGCCAGTCCCATGTATCAGATAGCTTAAGAGGAACTGCTATACAACATACCTATGGCCAGCTCTTTAAAGCTGTTCAGATCTCTTGAAATTCCCATAGCTGTTAACAGGTGGTGCTTTATACTGGGGCCAGCAGCTGGTAGATTTTAACAATGGCAGAAGGAAAAGCAGCCCTTTAAAAACCACCAGCTCTTTGGGAAGGCCATCATATGCAAAACCCTTATTGTGACCCATGCATGCTGGATCCTGTGAGGGTCTCCTTGGGGTAAGAAATTGGAGAGCATAGTGCTCAGGGGATCCCCCGCCTCCCCATATCAGCTGCTTTCCTGCTGTAGCATTTGTTTTAGAGGGAGAGCAGCACCAGCAGGGACAAAAACTCTAGAACAGCTGCTGTGGTTATCATGAACACTTTGACACTGCTCCTGTTCCACCACTGTTGAAGCGGAGGTTTCACAGACAGGCCAGCTTTCACAGATCTGAATCTACTGGTAGCTGACTGTATAATTTTCAGTATATCAAACATCTTTGAATTCCAATTGCAACAGAATTACTCCCCACACTGCTGCCCTAAATTATCAAAGAGCAGGTTTTTATTTTGAAAGACCTGAATCTGCTTTACATACAGAGGAGAAAACAGACTACCATTTCACATAGTAGATCACATTTTAGAATGACCCCCCCACAAAAAAATATTCACTGCAAAAACAAATATTCAGAGCTGCTTGTAACTTTTTCCCTACACAAGAACTGTCATTTTTAAAAAATTGTGTGTAAGCAAGTCCCTGTTAGTTGTTTTTTTATTCATCTACCACTCATCTAGAGCTGTGTGAGAGACAGCAAACTAAACAACAACCTATTTAAAGGTTAATGTTTTGAACTGGGTGATCTTCTTAGCTGCTAGCTGACAAAACTTGCAGATGAAAAAATCTCATGGAAAGTGTTAGAACATACATTACTGGAAAGAACACGAGTGAGGTGGAGCTGGTGTTTTGCCATATAGGAACCTGGTTTTGGGTGGCTTTGTTTTCAGAACTTTATCCTTCTCAGTCCCATGAAGACCAAATATTCACAGGTAAAATGGTGTGAATTATGTGTATAGAAGGAATTCAGCCAGCAGGCAGGGGACCATACTTACTTATTGGGGGATAATTGGCAATATATCCCCTAGAAAAAACATGAAAACTGAAGGGGAAAATACAGTGATAAAATTATCACAACAAAATGGTGCCGAGCAGCCTCTTCTACATCCTCTAGCAGTGATCTTCTTGCACAAGTACTTCATTCTAATAAACAGAGATAGCTCATTTAATTTTGAATGCAGACGCATCCTTTTAGGATCTTATGTCGTAGATATATTAAACTACAGCTATACAATGTTAGTAGTTTTCTTTCTGTAAGCCAGTGTGGTGTAGTGGTTTGGATGTTGGACTAGGACTCTAGAGACCAGGGTTCAGATCCCCACTTGATCATGGAAACTCACTGAGTAACTTTGGACAGGTCACATCCTCTCAGCTTCAGAGGAAGGGAATGAAAAATCCTCTGGAAAAAATCTCACCAAGAAAACCCTGTGATAGATTTGCCTTAGGGTCACCTTAAGTTGGAAACAACCTGAAGGCAAATACATAACAAGTTTCCTTTCTCTTGCTCCTTGTATTTACACAAAAAGGAGAAAAAAACAGCACTGAATCCTTTGATTCTGAGGTTTCTTGGGGGAAAAGTGGCTCTTTTAAAAGAAGGGGACTTGTCTGACTGCAAAAATAACTGCATTCTTTTACATGCCTACTCAGAAGTAAGCTCCCCTGAGAGTTTCCACCACTGCTCATTTTTTAGCAGGACTACTTTAAAACATGAAAGAATCTGCCTCTCTAACTTGCTCTGCAAAAGTTTAAAAAATCTAAAATCTAAATTTCAGAACTCAAGTTATTTCACCATCTTGGGAGCAAACTGCATTAATTTTGAATTGCTGTATCTTGGTATGTTTTCACCACATGCATTCAGTTGAAAGAGAAAGGGTGCAATTTTGCAATTGCTCTACCCTGCAAGAAGCAATAATAGTGCTAAGAATAAACTTTCTAAATACAATTAAATAAAAAACCTGTCAAATGTAATTACATTGGATTAACTAGATGTGATAGATCAGTGGCAGGGGGAAGGCTCCCCCTGCCAAAAGTTATCACAGCTTTGTTGTTAGCTCTTGTTAAGTCAACTTCAATTTATGGCAACCCTATAAATGAGAGGCTTCCAGGTCAACCTATCATCAATGGCCCTGCTCAGATCCCGCAGACTCAGGGCTGTGGTTTCTTATCTACTTGTGCTGGTGCATGCTTATACTTGCATAATCCTTCATAATGTCACTTTTGTACATTGCAACATTATTATTGCATTTCCATATAGAGACAGGTTGCAATTTAGCTCAGGGTAACAGTGGAGTCTCCTTCTTTGGAGGTTTTTAAGCAGAGGCTAGATGGCCATCTGTTGGGAATGCTTTGATGGGGGTTGGACTGGATGGCCCCTGTGGTCTCTTCCAACTCTATGATTCTGTGAGTGGCTACATTGATTACTCAAACCAGCACCATTTCTAAAGAGGTCTGAAGCAAAATGTGCAGATGCTGTCCCAGAGGACCTGAAGAGGCAGCAACTCCTAATCCTTGTTTGGGTGGGATGAGCTGGCTTGCCATTATGTGATAGAACCTCTACAGAAGAGCACACAAACAGAGAGCAACTAATCAGAACTGTGTTATTCTGCAACAGGTGCAGAGGGTATACTAGGAGGAGAATCTGTACATCTCCCCTATAATAACCTGCTGTGCTTAAAAAAAAAGTCCTCACATAAATTACTTGCCAATTTCTATTATTCCACTCAGTCCCTTATAATAAGCAGGATGCCACAGTCTTTGCTATTTCTACTGAAGCTTGCTTAGTAGAGTTATCCTTTTTAACATTATCTTACCTACTTGCTCAGTGTAAGCAAGTAAAAGAAACCTAGTTCAGTCAGCTTTTCTTATGCTAACCCATCTCATCCTCCTTGTTGTCTCAGTTATCATACCTTGCTCAACTGCACAGGAACACTGGGAGAGTTATAAATTGCAGATGAGACTTATGTGGTCAGTCCTCCATATCCACAGATTCAGCCAACCACAGCTGGAAAATATTTTTAAAAATTCCCAAAACCATTTGAGTTGTTCACCATTTTATGTAAACAACACCATTTTACTACACCATTGCATATAATGGGAGTTGAGCATCCATAGATTTTGGTATTTATAAGAGATCCCGGCAGTCATGTGGGGGTGGGGATTCACCCTGGGTGGCAATGTTTCTAGGGTGTCCTGGCCTGTAGCCACGTCCCTGCGTGCTGCAGCCATGTCCCCGTGCACAGTGGGCACGCCTCTTGTGCCGTAGCCCCCCTTCCACACACTCCAAGCTCTGCCACTGGATCCTGGAACCAAACTCCAGTGGATACTGAGTGCCCACTCTACTTTTTTACTTCAGGAGGAACATTGTAAATTTGAAATGTGTTGTGTGCCTTCAAGTTGTGGCCAACTGATGATTGCCCTAAGGCAGGGCTTTCCTTTGACCCTTGAAGCTCTGAGATGCTGTCAAAATATAATATTCCTGCAAGAAAACACTTCAGTATTAGAAGTGGCATCTATCCTACATATTTTTAATGATTATACATATGTCGATTTCACTGCTTGTGCATGTAGAGTATGTGTGCAAGAAACTGCACACAATTGTATCTTCATCTTTTGAAATCCACATAGCCATGCCATTTAACCTGTACTGTTCTGACTGTTAACACAGGCACAGAGATTCTGTAAATGACAACATAAAAACATAGCAAGAGCTAAGCTGGATTCAGCTTGAGAGCTGCATAATTGCCTCCCAGCCCACAAGGGTTCCTGAGGTGATGAATAAAAACATTTTTTAAAAAAAAAACAGTAAAATACTCTCCTGAAAATAGTCTAAAAACAATCCAGTTTTGAAAGTTATTTTCAGATATTGGATGCCATGTGGAACGGCCTAGTTTGGGCTGCCTGCTGGAAGCTTAAAACAGATAGGGCCAGCCTAAGTTCCTTGTAGCAGTCAAAGCACCTTGTAGCAGTCAAGCCCTGCTACATGTAGCCACCAACCTAACTTGGATGTGTTGGGACATGCAACACAGGCCTCCTCTGAAGATCTCAAATTTCTGACAGGCTCATATAGCAGGAGGCGGTTTTTCAGATATCTTGCCCCAAATCATTTAGGGCTTTGTAGGTAAACACCAGCACCTTGAATTGAGCTTGGAAGCAAACTGAAAACCAGTGTAGTTCCTGCAGGGCCAGTATTGTATGGTCTCTAAAATGTACATTGGCAACAGTTTGGCTGCTGCATTTTGCCTTAAGTGCAGCTTCGAAAACACTTTTCAAGGGGAGGCCCACATACAAGCCAGTACAGTAATCTAATAATGAGGTAACTAAGGCTAGATCTGTGTTCTCCAGGAAAGGGCACTCCTGGATAGCACAGCAACCTGGCTTTCCAGGAATATTGTTGTGTTCACAAGCACTCTCAAACTATGAACTTGATTTTTCAGAGGGAGTGCAACCCCACCTGGAACTGGCTATGATCCCAATTCCAGGTTTGCTTTTCTACTGATCAGCAGCACTTCCTTCTTGTCTGGATTAACAGTCTGTTCACCTGCATCCAGTCCTTTACTTCAGAATATTGATGACACCCAGCGCAAGTACTGGATGACCTCTTGCAGTGGATTTATGCAGATGGTAAAAAGCATAGGGGAATTAATTCCACAGGCTAATGGTCAAATGGCTGAGAAAGAGCTCCCCGATACTACCCTTTGGGAATGTTCAGCCAAGAAAGACTGGAACCATTCTAAGGCAATGGCCCCAAACTCCCGCATGAGCCAAACAACCCAGAAGGATACTATGGACAATGGTACCAAAAGCCGTTGAAAGATCCAGGAGGAACAGCAGAGACACATTCCCCTGTTCAATTCCCAGTGTAGGCCATCCACCAAGGCCATCTCATATGCTTTCCATAACCAGATAACTGGAAACATACAGAAAGTCCAGAAAACAATGTGAGGGCAATATATACATACAACATATATACATACAGCTCTGTTAATGAAAATCTGTTCCTGTGCATTATTTCTTCAGTGGAAGCTTTGGTAATAGAGGCAGAAGTAACATGGAAATAACAGACATGGGTTTCTACACCACCACAAAGAACAGTTCAGTAAGTTTTTGCAAGCTACACCAAACCAGTAACATGCACATGTGAAATTAAACCACCAGGTCAAGTAAGCCTTGCCTATGGAAAAACATTTTCAGCCTTCTAGAGACCATTGAAAGCTTATTTCAAAATGCATCCAGGGAACATTTTTTCCTTCACTAGTCTCCACATTTTTGTGATTTCCATTTTGGTGGCCAAACTTATAGATCTATGCTCTCCTTAAAAAGAATATATACTGGAGGGAGCTGGTAAGGGAGGCTTATCTCTTCTTCCCTTTTGCATTTCCTTCATGCAATAAGGGATTCTGGAGTGAGCTGTTGTTTGCCATCTCCATTTTTGGGAGGCACATGCAGCTATAGTTGGATCGGCTCAAGTAAATTCCTGCTTTTTCCCACCATATTTATAGTGGCATTGCTTGATATACTGTGCAGTCCTGGTCTCAATAAGCAATATTGCTGGAAAGTGAATGGAAAAGTTAATTGATGTGTAACTTTCGTAGAGTAGATTGTCTAGAGCAGCTCACAATAAACACCAGCTGGAAGCACAAATACAAACATGCTTCAGTTAAACAAGGCCTTTGACAAAGAAACTCATTTTTACAAAGTCTTTTTATACCTGCCCACCTTCCCTTTTCCTCATCCTTGAAAGTTTTTAGAATTGGGATCATGATGAAGGAAGATGGATTTTCAGTATCAGGTTGCAGCAGCAAGTCCATTCACTTTCCAGCAATATTGCTTATTGAGACCAGGACTGCACAGTATATCAAGCAGTGCCACTATAAATATGTATGAAGGCATCATGATGTTGGCAGATTTTAAAACTTTCCTGGAAACTCCCAGCATGGCATTTGCTTTTCTCACAGAAATTGTACTGCAGGTCAACATTTTCATTGAGCCAGCTCAAATTCCCTCTCCTGATCAGTCCTTGTGTATAAATTGGGGTGGGCAACTATGCAAGGCTAGGGGGGCACAGTAACCCCAGGAGACCTCAAAGGGGAGTACCCCCCACAGAAATAAATTTTGCTCCTGAACACTATGCATATGAGGGGATTTTCACTATGCTTATGACTCCTTGGAACATGTTAGGCTCAACATAGGCCATTCATTTCCTGTTTTCAAAAAAGATTTCTCCTGGGCCTAAAATGGGCCAAGACTTCAAAATAGGCCCAAATGCCCTCACATCCCAGAAGGCATTTGGGGAAAACTTTAAACAATGACACCTGGAGGCCACAAAAACAGGTCTGCATACCATATGCAGCCCATGAACTTATCCCTCCTCCAGATACATGAAGGTGGAATTCGTCACCCTAATACGCATTACTTTACAATATTTTAAACTTCATTTACCATTTTAGCACTCCTTTCTAATCAGAACTCTTCACTGTTTCTGTTCAAATCTAATCACTAATATTGTACTCTTAGCAAATCAGACTACCTTGCTAACCGCACACTCCAACCCCTTTATTAAACACTTAAAAATGGCCCCATACAGATCACTGAAGCCTTCCATTTTTTATCTCTGTCTCATTTTTGGAGCTGAGGATTTATTCTATTTAACAAGTTCCTGATCCAAAGGAGAACTTGTCTTCTGCTTCCATGACTGCTGACCTTTATGCAGTTTTTGATGAGGAAATTTGTTGAACGGCCAAGTAAACAAGGTCTGCCCCTTTACAAACTTGTTGACCTTCCTAAAGAACTCAAAAAGATTAGTGATTTACTTTTGCAGAAGCCATGTCGGCTCTTCTTCAGCAATATCTGCTCTCTTATATGCTTGGTGATTTTATCTTTAATACAGGCATAACTCAGCTAACAGTCTCTGATAAAAGCAGCTCCTTTTCACAAAGTGTTCTTATAGGGCCTAGCCCAGCCCCTCTTTTTTGCTTTCTGTCTAGGTAGGTTTTTCCCCCCTCTCAGTATTCAGAGAAGGGAAGCTAGACGCAGACAGACTTTCAGCGTTTCATTGTAACGGTGTGTCTATAGCAATTAATGAAACAAAGCTTTAGGTGGGAAGAATGCAATTCTACTCCAGGTGACCCTACTGTAGTGGAATGTGCTTACATACAACAGGCAAGGTAAACAGCAGTCTCCAGAATCACTTACTGAGAATGTGTGAGAAGCAAAACAAAAAAGAAAAAAAGGAAAGCAGAAAAGCCTGCCTCACCAGTTACCCTGTCCCACAAAAAAAAAAGCATGCATCTTGTTAAATCTCATGGCAACATGGAAATTAAAAAATGGAGGCTGTTAAAAGAAAAAAAATATCCCAGGATGCATTTTGGAATATGGTTTCAAGTCATTTCTGAAAGATACAATGTTATTTCTTACACAAGGCTTACCTGACCTCATTGTTCCATCTCACATGTGCATATGGTTAGTTTTGAGTAAGAATTGCTGAAACATGTTGCCTGGCACTTCTTTTTTGTGGTGTAGGAACATACAGCTATTTTTAAGATGTTATTTCTGTCTCTGGTACCAAACTTTTAAGTTAAAGTCCAGAAACACATCTACTTCCATAACTGAGGTATACCAGCAATTACTTCTATCCAGTTCCTCTAAACTGATGTTAATAGGCTCCAATTTCCTGGACCCCTTTTAAGATTGGTACCAAAATATCATAAGCATGTACCACAGCGGTACAATTTCAAATGTGAAACTAAGAAATAGCTTAAGATTTGGTCTCTGTACTAGAGAACTGGAAAATGAGCCAATATTTGAATTCAAGAGCTCTCAGCTGAGTAGCAACTGACTCTAGCTTTTTTTAAAAAAATTGATTGTGAGGTCCTCTCTGCTCAACACTATTTTCCTCTGTTCCCCACACTTCTTTCCTGGTAACCCAAGTTCAAGATACTCACCCTACATTTTCTTCAGTAATGACAAATCCAAGTAATTTAGCTTATCTGCTTCAATTCCATTGTCACTCAATAGTTCAACTGCCTCGCTAGCTATTTTCCAGTTCTGACGAACATCCCATTAAGTCTTCCAATACAATCCCAAAGATAGTTTCTCCACCCCATATAGTGTGGTTGCATTTCTCATTATGCAGGCTTATGTTCCAGGAAATACTTTCATTTTCCTCAAGTAGGTGTCCTTTTCTTGGGTAGCTTGACACTGCTTGTTAACTATGCTTACATGGTATCTTGGTGTTACCTTTCCTGACCCCATGAAGGAAGTACAGCTTCTCTGAGGTTTTGAAAAGCCTTGGCTCACCCTGCCCCGACCCACCAATTAAACCTCTGGACTTACCTGTTGCTACCAATTGTCATCTGAAGTCAAGTGAAGTTCATGTAAACACTTGAAGTCAACTCAACTCTTGGCTTAATCATTCAATTGACTTCTCACCCCAGAGTTAGGTCTACTTCAAGTGTGACATTTGACTTCAGAACAGGAAACATCTAAAATGGGGATTAGTATTGGATAACCTCTGACAAACTGATGAGTGACAGCTGTTTCATAAATAAAGATCATATAATGAACCACCCTGTAAATAGTAAACTGGAATTTATCTTGTTATCAGAGCTGGGACACATCCTGTACAGCTTCCTGTTAACAGGTCATGCGTGCACATAGCTGTTAACTGAGCCTTGTCAGAACAACTGTTAGAACAGAACAGAAATGCATGCCCACCCACCTAAATTTCTCATATGCTAAGTTATATAAAGCAGAAGAGTTAAACACTGT
This sequence comes from Ctenosaura bakeri, assembly GCA_948474755.1. Classification (NCBI taxonomy): domain Eukaryota; kingdom Metazoa; phylum Chordata; class Lepidosauria; order Squamata; family Iguanidae; genus Ctenosaura; species Ctenosaura bakeri. The sequence continues at coordinate 123,789 of CAOLHI010003244.1, read as the reverse complement.
ATTTGAAAGACTCAATTATAAAAAAATGCATTCCAATCAGTACCACTTCCTATGCTGAACAGTTCTGAGCATGACAGCATAGCACACGAAACCTCCTTTGGCATATAACAGTTGCTCTTCGGAAGCAGCAGACATTTACCAAGAAGCTGCTTACTTACCATCTCTCTGGCCTGCACAAAAGCTGTTATCCTAGTACTGTCATTAGGATGTCAGGCACATTAATAAGGAACCTCTGGTATGACTACTTACTGTTTTACTTTCTGGTAAGAGCTTAGAGCTACGGTCTTTACCACAGGATTGCTTGTGAGGCACCCACAGAGAGTGATAAGAATGAGCCACATACAATCTGGTAATTTCTGGTTTTGAAAGCAGGCTTATAGAGAGATTCTGTTGTGAAGCAATATTTCAATACTAAAAAATGGTATGTTTTAATTTAGTCATCCACTTCTAAAAATTATGCATTTCTATAGTGAAACGCTGATTGTCCTATCCTATTAGTTTCTGATCCACTGGCTGCGAAGGCCAGGCTTCTGCAGTAGTTTTCCCTTCAGGAGGCCTTTTTAAAATACATGCTTAGAAAGTGTTGACAAGTTCACAAATAGAACAAAACATAGAACATTAAGCATGAGACACAGAAATACTTTACTCCAACATCTACTGCATGACTGCTCTTCAGAATTTGTAGCTATGAAATCCTTAGTATTGTTTCATGCAACACTTTTAACATTAAGATTTTTAATGAACTAGTAGTGACTGTATGGGTACAAAATCCAGGGCACTAGCATATATAACACCACAAGGAACCCTCTACTTTGAAAGGGGTTGTGTGTGCAAGACTCCTGCAAAAGTGGGAAAAATACAGATAAAAATAAAATCATGAACACCAAGTTTTTTAAAGCTGACAACACTTCACTAAGAATTTCTAGGTGCTTCAACATGATTCTGTGGTCAGCTTCTGGCAGAAGTGGGCCACAGAGTCATACTGGAGCACCTAGCAATGCCCAAAGTGTTCTCTCTAGGAATCTCTAGGTCTTTCTAGTGGAAATGGACCACAGAATTACATCAGAAGACCTAGAGAGTCCTATAGAGAACATATTTTTTCCATGGCAGGGGCAAATAGAATAAGATCTTATAAAAATAAATAAAATAACCTGTTAATAATCAAAGTGCCCACTGTAGTTCCTTTAAATATCTTTTAGAAGATCAGAGAGACTGTATAAAGGAACAAATGTGCAATCTTGCATAGATATTTAAGCAGGACATATTTCTAGAACTGAACAGGTTTGACTATAGAAATCTAATCTTCTTTCCTCTCTCATATTCAACAGTACTAGCTCAGTCTTCAGAATTATCTATCCCAAGCATCTCACAGCAGAAAAATTGTGTGGTCAATTAATATAGTAGCTATATATTCTACTCAGCTGTATCTACTCACTGCATTCTAGTTCTATTTTCCAACTGTGTAAACAACTTTAATATCAGCCTTTTCTAACATCTTCCTCTGCTACTGAGACAGACGTGACTATTATGTGTTTTACTAATTCTGCAGTTACTACTTTAGTAACTAGTATCATCATGAAATGAGCTTAATATGCGTCTAGTGTCTTGCTTTATGACTATGAAGGAATGAGTACTCACACCTAACTTTCAGCACCTGTTGTTAACTTTTACTAATTAAAATCAGTTTTATTGCAGAATTTTACAAAAGGTAATAATGTTCAATGACCCAAACAAAAAGTTCTTATGAAAAATACCTACGCTGTACATGCTTTTCAAAGGTTCAGGCCCTTTGAAATCTTTGAAATCATATTAAGCTGTGAACATCTGACACAGATCTTCTGCCAACCCACTTGTTAAGCACAAGCCAAATGACCTATCAGGATCAAGCCTGATGTACAACATCAATGTGCAGTCAAATATTTCACTGAAAAACATATAAATCTCTTTACGTGCTTTCCAGAAGCTATTAGATTTTTGTAGTTCACCAGCATGCTGTCATGCTAGGAGATATCAAACTCAAACCACCCTTATAAAAAAAGGACAAGTTATTTTAATAACCAAACTTAAGAATGACTTCCTTCCAGGAACATAAATATATTGGCACCATTTAAGAAGGCATTTATAACGGCAGTGTGGCAGAGGAAAACTGAATATTGAAAAAATCTCACTGGAAAAGACTGTAAAATGTGCAAAGAGACAACACATACAGCAAATGAGAGATTGGATAAGTTTACTTTTCAAGTCCATTTTAGATTTTAGTCTAGTTCTTTCCAACAGAGTATGTACACGGACATGCCCTTAAACAGGACTGGCCAAATAAATGAAGGCAGGAATTGTAACAGCCTGTTGTTGTCATATTCAATTATGAGATGTTCTGCTGATCCCTTCTATCAGTAACTGCTCACTCATATAAATGCTTTGAGCAATGCCAACTTGAGTCTAAAGCCACTGAGCAGTGCAACATTCATCTTGTAATAGCTAGATTCTGTGAAAAACTCTTGACAACATGAAGTTACTTCCATACCCACAGACAGATCGACCCTGAAATCCTGATTCCAGTCAAAAATCCTCTGCTTTGGAGGCACTACAGTCCAGTTCTGCCAGGCTTTCTATATTGGCAAGATCTGTTCTAGGACATTTTTGGAAGACTGTGGAATCCTGTCTGGGAATCTCACATCAAACTCAATAATAAGGTCTCCTCGTTGGTTTGGACTCTTTGGAAAGGGAAGGCCTTCTCCAGGAATTCTTCGCTTCATTCCAGGTTTAATGACATCCTTGAATACCATTGGTATGGTCCTCCCATCTAGTGTTGGTGCATTCACAGTACAGCCACACAGAGCCTAAGCATAAAAACAAGTCAAGCAATTAGTATATTTATTGTAAAATAAGTAGCTCTCTCTTTTAAAAAGAGAAAAAATTACAAAAAATTAAAGATTTTAAGGAGACAGTTAACCAGATCTCCATGAACACAGATGACAATGTTCACAAAACTGAGCTGAATTTTTAATCTTCCAGCAGCACCCCAATTAATATATTACTATGGAATCTGCTTTGTCAGCATGCTCTCATCAAGCTCTGATAATTCTGACAGCAGTCTACTTCTAGCAGCTGCTCAACAATGTGACAAGCATGATCATCAGTACCACTGTTATGTAAGTAAAAGGTACTTCTGAGGATCCCTACTTTCTTGTTGTTGTGTGCCTTCAAATTGTTTCCAACTTATGGAAACCCTACAGTGACACTCAGACCACGCTACTACACTGGATTTCCCTTACTTTGTTATTTATTGTTACTTAATTCAAAATTCTAAGTTTCCACTGAATTTGTCAGAGCGAGGCCCTTACCTCACGGAGGCTGATCTTGGCTGGGTATATAATATCAGACCCATCTCTCTTAAAAACACTGTGTGGCTTGTCCTTTAAAACAAAGACAATATCAGCTGGAATGTTGTTTGGCATTTGGTCTCCTTCTTTGGGGAATGTTATCTTAGTCCCTTCTTTCCAGCCACGTTTGACTTCAATTGTTAGAATCTTATCCTCATTGCGTGTGGTTTTTCCATCTGGATTGAGACGTTTGTGGGAAATTTTCATTTTCTTGGTGCATCCACTGTAAATCTCCTCCAAGGACACTCTCAGCTCATGAGTGATGGGTGGATCTTGTTTCCGGCGAATATTTTCATGGCCGCTGCGAGCACGGGTAAAGCCAATGTTGCCAAAGTTTTGAAAACTTGTGAAGGGATCATCAACGTCCATATCTTCATCTCCGTTCCTCTGGACAAAGAAAGTATCAAAAGGATTCCTCCCACCAAAGAATTCTGCAAACATTGCATGAGGATCTCCATGAAAGGTGTACGTAAATGAAGTGCCATTGGGACCCCCTCCGCTGCAGCTGGGACCACCTCCCTTAAGTCCTGAAATATAGAAAGCACACAAATAAGCCTCCTGCAATGACAACTACTCAGCTGTGCACTTTCAGGTTACACCCTTATCTCCAATCCAGAAAGCCTATCCAAGTATCATTTTTACTTATACTAAAGTTCCGGATCAGAGTTTTAGTTATAAATACTTTAAGCAGTTCTCATACCCAACAGCTAATCTGCAAGTAGTGTGTTGATTATCCTAATGTCTAAAATCACATCAAACTACACATCAAACTGCAATTCACTTTTATACAAAAGATCCCCTAAATCAATGCTTCTGTTGCCAAAGCCCACCCTAGAATGCATTTCCTCTCACCCTGTGCATGCTAACAATTATAAGTTTAGAACAAATCTTGCTGAAAAGCAGTTCTATCAAGTGAAAGGTAGGACTGCAACAGATAGGTTAGCACAAGAATACACTAGAATATTCTAGCAACTACTAGAAGACTTGTGTAGCAAAAGCTCCACCTATCTTAGACAGCTTGTCATGCAGCCCAGCATATGCAGTCTGCTCAGAATGTTCTATGAATGTACAGGAAAGCTCTGCAAATCTAGCATTACTTGTTTAAAAAAGAGCTTCTCTTTAATGCACTATATATATATATATCAATATGCTACTGAAGCGGCTCATGGTTTTCGAAACAAATCCTCCATCGTCAAAGAACCCATTCTAAGTTGCCAGAAAGTAAAGTTACAAAGCAAAAACAAATCCAACATAAAAGAGACTGATGCATGAAGCTATAGAAATCCTACACAAGGTCGTTTTACGTATTGCTTTTTTCCTCCACCAAATTGATTTCCACTTGATTTCAGAATCTGCTTCCCTATCAGGAAGAACCTGTAGGTAATAATAGATGTTGGAGGAGTGACCTTAATACAATCAGAACAATCCAAACATGGCAACTCATCTGGCTGGCTTCCAGCACGGCAAACTGAAATAACTTGTTTTTCGCCCCTTCTCCTCTACTTTCCTCTTCCCTCCACCTTTCTTGGAAAAACCAGTCCCGGCAGATTAATTGCTGAATCGTCATTTTTAGGGCTGTTCCAAAGGGAACAGCATCCTAATAGCATTAAGATCGGAGCTGACCATCCGAAAAGAGAAAGAGAGATCTCAAAACCTAGAAGGTTTTTGCCTCTTTGGGTGTGGACGGGAGGAGAAGAAAAGCAGAGCAGCTACGACGAAAAGAATCAACCACACGATTTGACCACATTTAGCGAGGGAGCTTCAGCGGAAGGAAAGTGGCCTCAAGCCACCGCTAAGATTAAAAAATATAATACTCCAGCGCCCCATTTCAACACATCGCCCCTAAGGCGACCATAAACTTTCGGTCTCCCTCGGTTTCCATGAAACCCTGCGGGCATTAACATTGACTTCCTGATCTGCCGGAGAGACCTTTCTGTTCCCGGGCCTTTCTGCTACAAAGCGATCTCCCAATCTACTTTTCCCGTTCCCTCCATGAGCAGCAGGAGAATCAACAAGCTGAGGCGGGTGTTCCGGGCCAACCCACCGACCCAGCGCTTAGGCTTGTCCGGGGAGAGATCCGACGGGCCTCCCCAGGTAAACATCCCCAGCACAAGGAGCGGCCCCGGCCCCTCCCCAAGTACGCACCCTCCTCGCCGAACTTGTCGAAGATCTCGCGCTTTTTGGGGTCGCTCAGCACGTCGTACGCCTCGGCGATCTCCTTAAACCGCTCTTCGGCGCCCGGGTCCTTGTTCTTGTCCGGGTGATAACGCAACGCCTGCTTACGATACGCTTTCTTGATATCGTCCTCGCTGGCGCCGCGGGACAGGCCCAATATGCGGTAATAATCCTTCCCCATGGCCGCTCACAAAACAATCACCCGCTTCCCCTCCCTCCTCGCGCTCGCCAACTCAGGTCTAATTCCGTGGCAGTTGCTTCCCCCTCCTTATTTATATGGCGGGCGGAGGAATCTTCCAGAGCTTACCACAACATTCCCCGCCTAAGCTCCGCCTATCAATTCTGCTTTAGCCAATCACAATCCAGTACGCCGAGGTCTCCGCCAGTAAGAATGCACTATGGGATGGGCAAAGCGGTGAAGTAACGGTTACAGCCCACCTTCTGATTGAATCGCGGTGTGTGTGTGGGGGGGGGGAGAAGCTTTCGTTCTGCCACCAACGGTTTCGTTCCCGGAATTCCAGGTGCGAGCGCAGGACGTCCTCGCGCACCGGCGTAATACGTGGCCGCAGGTGCTGGAGCGCAGTGTGGAGGCTGTGGATGAGAACCGCTCCCCGTTGAAATAGCTTACTCAGCGTTGTGTCCCCTGCGTCATTAGTGTCCAATTGTGTGAAAGAAACCGCAGCTACGAGCCACGTCCCCACTTTGGTGCCCTTCCAGCTTCCCTCAGGCCATGGGTTTCTCTCGTCGTTGTTTTAGAGTTAAAAAAAAGAGCTACCTAAGACCATTTCCGCACTAGCCTGTTATAGCGCGATGATTCCACTTTCAACATCCTCTGGAATCCTGAGGTTTCCTCTGAAATCCCGGCCGGCCCCTCCCGAAACTGCAAACCCCAGGATTCCAGAGGATGTTGAAAGTGGAATCATCGCGCTATAACAGGCTAGTGCGGAAATGGCCTAAAGGTTAGCTCCACTGACTAGTTAAGATCGTTGTCAAATGGGCATAATAAAGGGTTTGTGAGCACAACTGTGGTGCCCTGGTTTGAAGGTTGAGTGAGGACCCTGGGAGACCAATATTCCACTGCCATTTCCGCACGACACTGCTACACAGTGCTATTATTCCACTTTCAACCTCCTGTGGGATCCTGGGGTTTGCAGTCTTGGGAGGGGCCTTTCGAATTCTCAGCCAGGGAGCTCTTTGGCCCCAGCAAAATACAAACCCCAGAGCCCTGCTCCACCATGGAAGCGCTTTGGATGACCTTGGTTAAGGTGTGCTTATCAGCCTAGGAGAAAGGGAATGCAACCCCTGAATAGGCCTTGACAAGAAAACCCTATGATAAGTTGGCCATTAGTTGAAGTCGACTTGACGTCACACAACTAATGCAGATCTCCCCAATTTTACAGGGTTGGGGTAACATGTAGCTCTCCAGATGTTGTTGGACTGCACATCCTATCAGTCCTAGCTAGCATAACCAGTAATGAGAGAGGAAGGGAATGGAAGTTCAGTGGCACAACTTGCCCCTCCCGATGCTACACTGAATTAGAACGGTAAGCAAAACTGTATCCTTTTTCTAGAATACTATAGCATTGCAAGCAAATTTGTGTGCTCGCACTTATGCTACCCACCAAGCACAGTAGCCATACTTAGTCAACACATAGAATCATAGAATCATAGAAATTCAGAGTTGGAAGAGACCACACAGGCCATCCAGTCCAACCCCCTGCCATGCAGGAACACCCTCAAATCAATCCCAACAGATGGCCATCAAGCCTCTGCTTAAAAACCTCCAAGGAAGGAGCCTCCACTACACTCCGAGGCAGCAGATTCCACTGCCGGACAGCCCTGACTGTCAGGAAGTTCTTCCTGAGGTTCAGTTGGAATCTCCTTTCCTGCAGCTTGAATCCATTGCTCCTTGTCCTGGTCTCTGGAGCAGCAGAAAACAAGTCCTCTCCTTCCTCTACGTGGCATCCCTTCAAATATTTAAACATGGCTATCATGTCCCCTCTTAACCTCCTCTTCTGCAGACTAAACATACCCAGCTCTCTAAGTCTATCCTCATAGGGCATGGCTTCCAGGCCTCTCACCATTTTGGTCGCCCTCCTCTGGACTTGCTCCAGCTTGTCAATATCCTTCTTGAATTGGGGTGCCCAGAACTGGACACAGTATTCAAGATGGGGTCTAACCAAAGCAGAGTAGAGTGGTACCAGTACCTCCCTCGATCTAGACACCATACTCCTATTGATGCAGCCGAGAATTGCATTGGCTTTCTTGGCTGCCGCATCACACTGCTGACTCATGTTCAGCTTGTGGTCTATGAAGACTCCTAGATCCCTTTCACACGTACTGCTATCCAGCCACGTGTCCCCCATCCTATATTTGTGGATTCCATTATTTCTGCCTAAGTGTAGGACCTTACATTTCTCTCTGTTGAATTTCATTTTGTTCGCCCTGGCCCAGCTCTCCAATCTATCCAGGTCATTTTGAATTTTGATCCTGTCCTCTGGTGTATTAGCAACCCCTCCCAATTTGGTGTCATCTGAAAATTTGATGAGCATGCCCTCTATTCCTTCATCCAAGTCATTGATAAAAATATTGAACAGCACTGGGCCTAGGACAGAACCCTATGGCACCCCGCTAGTAACATAACTAACCTAATCTATACAAGTCAGCCAGACAGGCATAGAATTCTTTTCTCCAGCCCAAGCGAGTTTCAAGGGTCTCAGTGCAAACCTATGCACAGCGCCATTCCAACCCATTTTGCCACCTTGGCTAAACAAAGAGCACCATCACACCTACCAGTCAAAGGACATGGTATCCAGTTACAAATAAGTTACTTTGGCCCCTGAGCCAGCAGAGCCCACACATTTGCCTCCCTTGCAGTAAATAAAAAGAAATTGATTTTATTGTAAGCTGCCCTGAGATGTTTGGTTAAAGGCAGGATATAAATATTTTAATAAACAATAAGATGTTACGATAATAAACAGGGCCAGACTAATTTGATGTCTGAGGCAAACAACAACATTTTGAACACACACCCCCAGCCGACCCAGAAAAAAAAATCATGCAGTGGAATGGAATGGGCTGGAAGCTGAACACTGACAGGAGAGGATCTTCCCCTGCAACTGAAGGCAAAGTGTACAAGTCAAGCAGTGTGGTGTTCTCAGTTCCTTTCTCCAAAACCTTTCTTCCATTCCATGTCCCTCAACACCTGCTCTCTAGAGCAGTTGCTCCATTTTGCCTAATAGGAGGGCGGCCCTGATTTTATAAATAATAAATGCTACCAGTCCTTTCACAACAACCGGAATTGGCTATCAGCCACTTAAGAGGCTAGCTCTGATTTAATCCTTCCTTATTAAATGGGGCTTGCTCTCAGGTAAGTATATAGGATTGCACCACAGTTTTAAACCCTGGTTGCTACAGGAACCCTTTGAACTCCTTTTCAGTGCTTCTTTCTGACCAATGCTTTGGAACTTTCCTAATGGCCATTTCTGCACTGCACTATTATAGTGCTATTATTCCACTTTCAACATCCTATGAAATTTGCAGTTTAGGGAGGGACATTTAGAATTCTCAGCCAGAGAGCTCTTTGGCCTCAGTAAACGACAAACCTCAGAATTCCACAGGATGTTGAAAGTGGAATAATAGCACTATAACAGTACAGTACAGAAATGGCCAATTACAGAGACCAGGCAGTAGTAGTTCTTTCTTCTGTACAATGTAGTCTCTAAAATGTTCTGCTGGCTATTTCAGTAATTCAGAAAATAATTGCTGGTTAGTGTAAAATAATTGTGATTAGAAGTTATTTTATTTTGCATCTAACAGCCCTTGTAATATACTATACATAGTTTTCTTTTGGATTATTCTATTTTCCAATTAATGAAGGTATATAATTGGGAAAATTTTTGGAATAATATAGAAAAAGCTCTATGAAGCTGTAATGTTACTTTTTGTAATTACATATATTTCTGGAATATTGGTGGTGCTGTGATGTTATATAAAAAGGTCAACAGTCCTTAAAAGCAGCATCTGCTGCAGGTTTCTGCTTTCATTGTTCTAAAACCAAACATGGTGATAATAGATTACTTTTCAAAGGTTGTAACATCACTCCTACAAGCATATGTTTAGAAACACTGAACAGAGTGAGGCTTACTTCTGAGTAAACATAAATTTGACCTATTCATTGTGGTCATGGAAAGGGCCAATAAATCCTCCTTGCTTATTGCCATTGCACCTGTAAAATCTCACCTGCAGCACTATTTCAGCAAGGTGATTAATGGACTAGTAAATTTAAGTTCTGACCAGCTGAATGCCTCCTATCCAGATTCATTTACAACTTAACTCCTGGAATCATAGAGTTGGAAGAGACCACAGCGGCCATTGAGTCCAACCCCCTGCCATGCAGGAACCCACATCAAACCACTCCCAACAGATGGCCATCCAGCCTTTGCTTAAAAACCTCCAAAGAAGGAGACTCCACCACACTCCAAGGCAGTATATTCCACTGCCAAACAGCTCTGACCATCAGGAAGTTCTTCCTGAGGAATCTCTTTTCCTGTAGTTTGAATCCATTGCTCCTTGTCCTAGTCTCTGGAGCAGCAAAAAACAAACCCACTGCCTCCTCGACATGACATCCCTTCAAATATTTAAAGGTGGCTATCATGTCCCCTCTTAACCTTCTCTTCTGCAGAGTAAACATACCCAGCTCTCTAAGCTGCTCCTAATAGGGCATGGCTTCCAGAGCTTCACCATTTTGGTTGCCCTCCTCTGGACACATTTGTCAACTCTGTTGACAAAAACAAATAGGTCTGGGGAAAACAGTCCCAGTATTATCTGTGCTTCACAATTTTAAATAGACTTAAGAGTCTCTCGGTCAGGGAGGGTACAGTATGGCCCTCCAGATGATATCATATTAGAACTCCCAGCAACCTAGCCAACATGGACAATGTTGAGGAATGCTGCAGCCCAACAACATATGGAAGGCCACAGATCTCCCATCCCTGATCTAGGTGCTGAATGTTCAGGCATATTTATTTGATTTATAAGAATATAAGAAGTGCCTGCTAGAAAAGATGAAAAGGCCTAGTATTCTGTTCACACAGTGGCCAACAAGTTGCCTACAGGAAGCCCATGAGCAAGCTATGTGGGCAAAACAGCACTCTCCCTCTCACATTCATTAGGAACTGATATTGCTGTCCCTGATATTGGAGAATATAACTATTCTGAATAGTAGTCACTGATGGTCTTATCTTCCACAACTTTATGTAGTCCCCTCTGAAAGCTACCCAACTTGGCAGCTGTTACTTTTTGGCAGTTAATTCTGCAGTTTAATATGTGCTATGTAAAGAAGTAATTCCTTTTCATGGTGCAAAATCTCTGACAGTCAATTTCAGTGGATGACCAGAATTCTGGTATTATGAAAGCCTGAGAAATGCTTCTCCCAATCCACTTTTTTAATCGTTACCTGCACCATGTTTACATGAATATATCTCTAACACTTCCCTTTACTTTTTTTTTTCACCGCTAAAGCATACCAAATTTGGTATAATCATTTGGCTTGCTCATTTCTGGATTTTTTTTTGCTGTACCATATTTTTTTTCAGGTGCTATGATCAGAAGTGTGCACATTATTCCAGATCTAATCACACCATGGATTTGTATAAAGGCAGTATGATTACTTTTCCAATTATGTCCAGGCTCAAGATAGATTTTGCCTTTTTTTTAACCACAGCCAAAAACTGTATTGACTTTTTAAAAATTGAGCTTTCTATCACAACCTCAAGATCCCTTTCTTGAAGAGCTAACCCCTTCCGTGTGTATCTAAAGCTGCAGTTTTTGACCCAGTATATGACATTTCATATTTGTTTACACTGAATCTCATATATCATTCAATGCTGATTGCCCCAGTTGGAGAAATCCTTTTGGAACTCTTCGCCATCTATTTTTGTTCTAACCACACTAAATAATTAGGAGCGATTAGCAAACTTGGCCAATTCATTACTCACACCTTGTAGATGACATCAAATTATTCAAGACGGTGAAAACCCAGGAAGACTGTAAAGAGCTCCACATGTACTTCTGCACTGGGAATTAACACTGGCATTTCCACTGTTTGTTAACTCCCTGACAGGGCTTCTCTGTGATATTTATTTTGACTCTTGGGTGTAGTTGGTATGGTGGAATGAGATTACTTTCAAACTTGCAGTCCAACCCATAGCTCTTTTCCCAGGGAGCAGACAAGAGACTAGTAACTTCAACTGCTGTTGTTCTGTGCCTTCAAGTCAATTCTGACTTATGGCAACCCTAAGGTGAACTTATAATGAAGTTTTCTGAGGCTGGGGGTATGTGATACACCTAAGGTTATCAAGTGGGTTTCCATGGTGGAGCGGGGTATTCAGCTCTCCAGGGTCATAGTCCAACACCCAAACCACTATACCATGCTGGGCAGGCTTAATAGCTTCAATACTGGCTTATTTAATTATTTCCAAATATAAAGAAACACTAACTCCTGAATGCCACCATTGTTCAAGATCTCCATAGACTTAGGCCATTTCCGCACTAGACTGTTATTCCACTTTGAACATCTTATGGAATCCTGGAGTTTGCAGTTTAGGGAAGGGCCTCAAGACTTGAAGAAGAAAGATAAATATCATTACTACAGAAGGATCACTTAAATCTACAGGTAGATACGTATAACGTCAAATAATTGTTCCAAGGTTTTCCCCCATGCTTCCATCTTTATTCAAAATGCTGAAAATCAAACTAGCACACTCTCTATAGGTATAGTTCTCCCAAAGCTAACTTCATCTTTTGAAAGAGAAGTGGTTTTGATGTGTGTGAAGTATGATTATCAGGTGGACAAGCCTAAAACGATGCATCTATACTTTGACAAACCTTCACTATTACTATTCCAGTTCATTCAGGAAATCTTTAGTATTTATCTTAATTTGCTCTGAAAGAGCCCTTTCCTGATATTTAAAATATTAACACAATAGTGTTTAAATTTAAAAAATATATCTATTTGGTGCAAATTTGAAAAATTGATTCTAAAAATTCAAACATGTTGCCTGTGCAGTCAAGTTTATTCTAGCATAATGTTTATTTATTCATATTTATTTATTTAGAGAATTTATACCCTGCACTTCAGTCAAAAAGGCTCCTGAAGTGGCTTACAAATTTGATACTTCTCTGCTTACAATCTAAAAGGACACAAAAAGAAAAAGCGGTGCCAGTGAGGGAGGGGATGAAGTCCAGTGGATGCTGGCTACTCTTTCCCTCAGAGGCAACAGGAATGGCAACTGGTATGGAGGGAGGGCCTCTCACCAGTTGCTGAGACCAATGCACAATGGTGGTGTGACTGGCTGCGCTTCCTCAGAGGTCACCATTCCATTATAGCAAGTCTATTTTTTAAAAAAATAAAACTAACAATGCAACAGTGATAAAATTTAAGAAGTTTTCTGATGCAAATTTAAACACAGATATTTCAAACTAATTTTTAAAAGAGTGACTAAAAAATTGGGTGGATAAGTTAATTGTCCTTTCACTGCTCATACAGCTATGTTGCACCCATAAGTGTAGATGGCAGATAACAAGATATTGAACAGGAGTTTTTAACAAGCATTTTAAAGTACTAGCTGTGTGTCTAAATGGACACACCGTCTTGGCATTTAGACATCTAATGGAGAAAATGGATACATATTGTTTAATCAATTAATCATTAATACATTTATTGATTCCTACATCTGTTTCAATGCCTTCTTCAGGTTACAGCAAATAAAAAATAAAAATAATCCCAAAACATAGGTCTTTTGCAGTTATCAGTTGTTTTGTAACCTATTTTTGTAAAGGTTGAAAAGAGTTTTAGGGATTTTTCTTCTGTTTAATTCATTTTTTCCTGGTGGTCAGCAGGATAATAAAAATTGCTAGAATACCGATCTGTTTAAGTTTATTTGCATCTGTCGATTGGCTTCCTCTAAAAAAAATTCAGCACATTCTAAATATTAGTAATATATGTAGTAGAGAAGCTTTTACTCATAAGCCTTTTGAATGGGAGGATGGACACCCATTAACAACAACAGAGAATACCATGCTGTTGATGCTATCTGGGAAAGCTCTTATTGTATATGTGGGTGGTAAGGTACGTCTGTGGGTTTGTAGTTAACAAATGCAATGTTGAAGTGAACTGAGAAGTCAAAAGAAGAGAGGATATGCAATATGCTTCATAAGAAGCAAGCTGAAACAGCCATTTTCTGCTTCACTACTCAAAGCAAGTATTTATTCCACAGATATTTATTTTACAACAAAACACAATAAAACTGCTACCATTGATTAATATAAGTACACTGGCTGATTGCATTTACTTACAAAATCATAATATTGTGCTAAACATTGAATACAGTAGTCTATATTGATTGTGTATGATCACTAAACATATATTTAGCTGTGTCTCTTATTTTATACATAGCAACAGATGTTTAATTTTTCCTCCCAAGGAATTGTAACAATTTACAAGCCAAAGGAATGGCCAGAGGAAATATTTGAAAGCTTTAGACTAAACAATAAATATGTGGACTTTGAATACACTTTCAGTTCCCTCAGTAGGAGTACTCTTATGGCAACACATCTTGTCTCCCTAATATCTGCCCTTCAGCTCAGCAGTTAATTGAACAACTTGTGATCAGAGATGAAGCAAACACCTTACCTTCTTTCATCCATGCCTTGCAATTTCCACAAACAGATTGCAATGAAAAGTGCCCCATTCTTACAAAGTCACAGTATGGTAGTTTCACCCATATAGCTTCACAGTTTCTCTCCTTGGCTTAGGCCCAGTCAGTTGAACAGGGAAGGACAGTCCTAAGCCAGCTACATCATTGCCTTATTGTACCTTTCTTGTCTTCACTTTCTCCAACATTATAAATGAATATATATCAGGTTTCAAGCTGTCTGTATAGCTATATTGAAAGATTATCTTTGTATGTGTGTGACAAGATCAACAACTCCTGCATACACTCTTGTTTCATCCTCGCAGAAAATGGAAAAGGAATTTTATACCTGTAAGTATTATTGTTCCTGCCATCATTGACACCTTTCTCTATTCAACATCTTGCTCATATATGTGACATAACTTCAGTTGAACATCCATAAGAACCATCAAATCAAGCTGGCTGTAGGCAAGGGCAAGAAAAATAGTGTAAACAAGAAGAAAATACAGAAAAAGTACAGCTTTTGGAGAATCACGTAAGAATAAAAACGCTCACCCAGACAGGATGAAATAGGATGAGCTAAAGGAGAACTTGGGATGAATGGAATGAGTATAAGGATATATTTGAGCTGACGTGTTTGTAAACTTGTCTGGACAGATGTGAGTAAAGTGGAAAGACAGACTAAAAGTACAGTATAGAAACAGAGCATGTCAGGTCATAATTACATTATTATTAGAAGCAAGATCCTTTCCAGAATGGCAAGGCTTAAAATATATGAAGAATATGGCTTGTATGGAGATTGCCCACAGTGTGAATCACAGCCTGGTATGACTCATAAAGCAAAAGAAAAGAAAAAAAGAAGAGGGATGGTGTTCAAGTTCACCTTAAACATTCAGGAGCCGCTAAATGGGTGCTTGAACACAGAAAACATACAACAAAGAAAAGTG
Organism: Ctenosaura bakeri; assembly: GCA_948474755.1. NCBI lineage: Eukaryota > Metazoa > Chordata > Lepidosauria > Squamata > Iguanidae > Ctenosaura > Ctenosaura bakeri. The sequence goes on along the minus strand of CAOLHI010003244.1, from coordinate 108,588 downwards.
TGATTATTTTTAAAATAATTCTGCTATTTCAATCTTTAAGAATTCTATGACCTAATTAGTGAAATAAAAAATAACTTTCTAACAGATTTAAAGGACTTTCAGAATGAATCTACATGATGCTGAAAATGGATTTAAGCCCTATTTCTAGCCTGCCAGAAGAAATTCAAGAAGCTGAATATGTTGTCCAAACTCAAAACAGCATTAAAGACCAGTCTGTTCTGGCAGTCCTATCAGAATGATTTTACATTTTGAATTTTAACAATGAATTTTAAATATGTATTGATAGTTTTAATTAGGCATGTGTCTTGTATGTTCCTTTAAGCTGATATTATGCCTTTTAATTATTGTTTTTAATTGATAGTCTATTTTTAATGGATATATGTTAATACTGTTTTCTCCTGTCTCAATACATGGGGAGAGGCAGATAAGAAATAAATATTATTTGTATTTATTATTATTACACTGAAACAAGACATTAATTGACTTCTGAACAGAACCCTCATTCCTTCCTGCTCTTATGGGTTATACTTGGAATAAAAATGATTGCCTTCTGCTCCATTTTTTCCATTAATCCAGTTTTTTGGGGGTACTTTCTACATGTGGTCTGCATCCTGGCTCTGATCCTATAGGGGATGGGGCAAATTGATGCTTTTGTTATTTTTTCCCATGGGAATTGATGTTTTTGTCCTGTCCAGACTAAAGTATGCACACACATGTACCAACACATAGTATATCAAATGGGTATGAGGGCAATGTATTTTTCCAACTAAGGACAAATGGGAGGCAGGTGCTGAGGTGTTGCTGCTTTGGACTGATCCAGGAAACCAGAGGATGGATGGATAGCTTGTAGGAGCTCCTTTGCTGTTGTTGCTGCTTCCAGTGATTCAGACTTCTGGCTTTCCATAGCAACATCTTATGAGGATCCAGGGCCTTCAATTCAGCCACTTCCCACATCCAGTGTTTGAGAGGTGAGTGATGGCTAGAGAATCTTAACAGGCTCTCTCACACTGTTCAGATGCTAGAAGAAAAGCCAGACTCCCCCCTTACTTTCTTACCAAAGTGAAGGGAGGGCTGGAGAGAGTTTCGGCCCCTCCTGAAACTGCAAACCCCAGGATTCCATAGGATGTTGAAAGTGGAGTCATGGTGCTATAACAGCCTAATGCGGAAAGGTCCTAGGGATTATACTGGAGTTTTCAAAGAAGTAGCCATGTCATTCTGTTGTAGCATGAAAAAGGAGGAGGGAGACAAAAACCTCTTCTCAAAGAAAGTTTTAATCCTTAGGGAACTGAGTTTTGGTAAGCAAATTTATTGCTTCCAGACATCAATATTAACTGAGCAGTGTAAAGATCTAAAAACTGCATCACCTTACACAGCCGTTTGTAAAAAGGTCATGGTTTGCATCTTTCTGGATGCTATTACATTCTGTCCCACAGCTATATAAGTATGCTTCATAAGCTGAATCTTTAACATCACTCTGTCATGGCATCTGAGGAAGCAGACTGATATCTACGAAAGCTCATGGTAAAATATAAAGCAGTCTTAAAGGTGCTGCTAGATTAATTTTTTTCTTCTTCCCCTCCCTTTTTCCTTTTTAACAATTATACTGAGAAAATCAGAGATAATGCAAAAGGATATGTGCAAATGAGACACAAATATAGCAGTGTTTAAAACACCAATGAACACATTGCAAATGAATGTGCCTATATGTGCATACATAAGTATAAAGAAAAATATTTCCCAGAATAGTGCACATGTGCATGTGCCAGGGAGTTTAAAAAAAATCCTAAGGGCTGCAGCTCATGCTGATTTATGTGGAAAAGATAATCCCCGATTCATGCTAATGAGAGACCTATGTGTACACTGCTGACTTACCCCTTACTCCCATTTTACCCTTGCCTGTGGCTCACAGGGCCAGTTCAGAGTCAGACTAAAAACATTAGTGGGGCATGCCTTATGCTGACATAGATTAATAATCTGGAGCAGATTCAGGAGAGGATCAGAATATAGTGTGGTGTCAAGATTCCTCCCAAAGCCACTGCACATTTGTGGCCTTAAAGGGCCAAGATTTAAATTGTTTAAAGAGAATACTACAAATAGATAAGAGGCATGATGATGCTTGTGGGAGGTAGGTAGATCAAAGTGGGAACTCTGTGGTCCTCCAGATATTTTTGGAGTGCAACTCCCGACCCTGCTACCATTAGATATAATGGTTACAGCTCTTGGGACTTGCAGACCAATTTCTGGAAGGCCATGTGATTTCTACAACTAGGTCATTTCTGCACTACACTGTTATAGTGCTATTATTCCACTTTTAACATCCTGTAGAGAATTCTGGGGCTTGTACTTTAGGGAGGGGCCTTTAGACTTCTCAGCCAGAAGACTCTTTGTAAACTACAAACCTCAGAATTCCACAGGATGTTGAAAGTGGAATAACAGCACTATAACAGTGTAGTGTGGAAATGGCCCTAGTATAGACAATGTGGCACAGCTGACCTCTTTCTGAAGAATGTTCCAGTGTTTATCATCAGAAGCATCAGAGGACGTGATGGGAGCTGCTGCCAGTTCATTTAGCAAGGCACATGACAAGGGCATAAAACTTGAGTTCAATCAGCCACAAATTGTTAACTCCACCCCAGTATCTTCCTTAGACAATGTTGTTGATTCCTATCGTTCCAGAGCTGGTGAAAGCGTGGGACCAAGGACAGGGTTGGGAGTGGTGGTCAGGGAGTAGCCCTGTACTAGAAAACAAGCCGTCTTACTGGGTTTCTCTTTTTTACATCCGGCTTGGTTGAAATTCCTCAAGCAGCAGTTTGAGGAAGCAGGCTATTCCGTTCCTGTTTCCTACTTTAATACTGGGGCAGTCAGGCAGATCCTATTATCTTTCCATAGATGACTGATTTTAGATGTGTGGGTGGGTGAGAAAAGTCTCCCAGAAAGCAGAGTACATTTAAGAATAGTCACCACAAGTCTTCAAGTGACTTCAGGGTGTCACCCAGACACAAAAGCATTTCAGAAACTGTTTTAGGACCCATGTTCTGTTTCTGACAATCCACTCAGCTTCCTCAAACCAAGTAGACAGGCTTAATTTCCCCCTACTCCTACTCCTCCCTATCTTTGGCCATTTCCATAGTAGACTGTTATAGCGCTATTATACCACTTTCAGCATCCTATGGAATCCTGGGGTTTGCAGTGGCCAAGTGTCCCCTCCCTAAACGTCAAACCCCAGGATTCCATAGGATGCTGAAAGTGGTATAATAGCGCTATAACAGTCTACTGCGGAAAGGGCCTTTGTCATCATCGGGCTTCTGGTTTTGTTTGTACAATCAATGACAAAATTCTTCTTGTTTTCTTTTCTTTTCTGGTATGTATTTAGGTAATGGGAAATGTTACAAGGGTTTTTTTTTTTAATATTTAAAAGAGGATTCAGGGGTTTATGTTAAATTTGTATTATTTTAAAGAGTGAGTCTTAATTCTAATGACTTGTGCTAAGCTTTATCAGTGGATCCTGCCCCCACTTGACCTTGAATGAGTCCTGTCATGTTTTTGTACAACAAGCCTCACATAATTCATATGTAAAGTGGATTTGAAAGCTGTAGGAGAGAGAGGAGTTTTTAGAAGCAGAGCATTTGAATGCTGAAAACCTGTTAGCAAGGCTGAGTCAGCTGGGTGTGGTGCTGAGAATGGAACAGTGAAAACAGTCATAGTCTAGCTCACTAGGTTAGTCACTTAATTTAAAAACCAAAACTGCATTGCCTGTACCAACACGCAAATACAGTACCTGGACTTGCTAATGGCAGTAGCCATACCAGTTAGTAATGTTTAACATGCACTCATATGCTACATTCAGACTCAGCATTTCTCCTAAAAATACAGTATGTAAAGCCATTTCTGCCCTACACTGTTATAGTGCTATTATTCCATTTTCAACATCCTGTGGAATCCTGGGTTTGTAGTTTATAGAGGCCAAAGAGCTCTCTGGCTAAGAATTCTAAAGGCCTCTCCCTGAACTACAAACTCCAGGATTCCATAGGAGGTTGAAAGTGGAATAATAGCACTATAACAGTGTAGGGCAGTAATGGCCTAAGATTAGATTGATGGTGTCCCACATAGGCACGGCTGCTGGTGAACAGCAGATGGAGCACTATAATCAGCACTTTCATCTATTAAGAATTATTTTTTAACTCTGTAGTCTTGTTTGAAAGCCAGTCTCATCACTTATAATTAGGTAGCTGACTCTACACACCTGTATGGGTGAGAGCAAATCAATTAACTAAAAGTGCACTGGAAGACAACATTAAGTAAAAGTATTTCAGTCTACCAAAGTATCATAAAGACATAACCTCAGTTATTCCATTACAGGATGTCCAAGCAAATTGTCTGAATGGCTTAGCAGAATTCCTGAGATTGAATAGAGTTTAAAAAGTCACAAACAAAATCTTATAGCTAGACACAGGCACTAATCACATTTGATTTACGGGTCATCAGATTCCTGCTCTGTGGAAGCAGATTATTGAGGATTCAGAACAACTGGATGATTCAGGACAATTCTCTCAGCTTCTCAACAAGCAAGTCAACCCCTAGCCTAGGCAGAATACTGGCAGTTGCTTACTTTCAAGAAGCAAAGCACAACCCTTACTTCTCAAATAAATTAGAACAATCTCCCTTGTTGTTGACTGCTGTTGTCATAAGTAGTCTTCGGTCTGTCTTAGGGTCTTCTTGATTCAAAACTACATAGACTAAAGTCCATCTCAGCAATAAAATATTCAGCCATTCTTCTCTTGGTCAATATGCCCTCAGATCCTTAGTTTTAGTACTTACTTTTGGTCAGTGTGAACATAGACACACAGTCAAAATGTATAATAATCCCCTCAAAACCATGAGACATCATAATACATTATTTCACATTGGTGTCTGTTGGATATTTTCTAAAGTGACAGGGGCTGTATAGCAGCATGTGAGCATAATGTGTGTGCATAGCAAACATCTGTGCATTTTCCTTGTATGCACACACATTTTGTTTCTTTTCATTCCATTCAATACAAGTTTGGAAAGCTGCACATGGTGAGAGAAAATTCTCACAACATGGAAGTTGAGAACAGTAGACAGAACACAAGAGGCAAAATGAATTCCAACAAAACTCTTACGTTGCGTGGAAAACATCAGTTGGGAGAGAGGGAGGAAATTTAACAAGAGAGAATGGGGAAAGCTAGAGAAGCACAGTTTAATGTTGTTGTTTTGTGCCTTCAAGTTGTTTCCAACTTACGATGACACTAAAGTGGACCTTTCACGGGATATTCTGGGCTGAGAATATGTGATGTTCCCAAGGTCACCCTTTCCATGACTGAATTTCCATTTTCCATGACTTTCCATGATTTCATCATCATGATTTCATGATGACACTTTCCATGACTGAATGGGGAACCGAACCTTGGTCTCCAGGGTCATAGTCCAATGCTCAAACTATCTCACCATGGCTGGCTCTCCAAAGAAGCACAGTATTTTATTATATTATTTTATTTATTTCATGTGGATGACATCTTTCTCCCAGAGTGGGACCCAAAGCAGCTCACATCAATTAAAAACAACAAGAAAATTTCAAAAGCAATTGAAAATTATCACATTAAAACAGCATAAAATCATTTAAAAGGTGTACAAAAGTTTTTTAAAAAGCACATACCCCAATAAGAAGCCTTTCTGTTTATGCTTTAAAAGCCTGCTTAAACAAAAAGGCCTTTGCCCATTGATGAAATGAGAGCAGGGAGCGGGCCAGCTTTGCCTCCCACAGAAGGGAGTCCAAGGGGGTGGGAACAGCCACTGAGAAGACTTGCTTTCATATCCTCACCAAGAGAGATTGTTGTGGTGATGGAACTAAGGGCCTTTCAGCACGACACTGTTATGGAGCTATTATTCCACTTTCAACATCCTGTGGAATCCTGGGTTTTGCAGTTTAGGAAGGGGCGTTTGGAATTCTTAGCCAGAGAGCTCTTTGGGCTCAATAAACTACAAACCCCAAAATTCTACAGGAATTGAGGAGAGAAGACTGTGCAACATCAGCAGCTGAACTTGAGCCATAGGAATCTGACTATCCTTAGAGCTTCCTGGAGGTTAAAGTTACTGGGACAGACACAGTACTAGCAGGCAGAGCTACACTAAATTCTCAGATGATGATAATTTTGTATGTGCTAGCAATCACCTTCTGCTTGGCATGACCAAAACAATGGCTTTAAAATGAACTAGGAAGTTCTTTCTCCAAAGAAAGACTGTACCAATCATAGCACAGACTGTGCCAATCATTAAGTAAAAGTACTAAAACAATGCAGAAACAGGCTAGTTGCTTACACAGCAAATGGACAGAACAGAAGCTGTACATTTGGCTTCCTCTTTAAAAATTAATTGAATTTAAAAGTTATGCAAACAAAGCTATTTGCCTCCTCTGCCTCACTTCATGAATTCATCACATGGAAATGTTTCAGCTATCACAGTTTAACACCAGCATTGTCTGAATATGAGAGTTTGCAAAAATGAGGGAGCTTTAATGACATAATTGCCTGAATGAAGGCAGCTGCACACTCAACAGCACGGGATTTGGTCTGATGTAACAGATAGAAGGCTGGATTTGGGAAACCTGCATTGAGATTCTAGTGCAACCCTGAAGGATATCAGTTGACCCTGGGCCACCAGACAATTCTCAATTTAACTTACCTAAAAAGGGTTTTTTTTTAAAGTAAGGAAGCATAACAAATCTCTGCCCTGACCTATAGAGGAAGAATGGAACACAGATGTAGCTAATACAAAAAGGGAGACTTCATAATGTATCAGATCCTATACTTTGGTTTCAAGTGGAAGCAGTTGTTATGACAGATATAATAGCTTTCACTGGTTTTGTTTGTTTGTTTTGCTAGTTGTGTGTTACTACACAGTTGGGTATGTTGTAGCACAGGAGAAGTGAACGCTTGGTAGTGTCAGAGTTCAACTCTCAGCCTGTGCTTCTCGGCCAGCAAGGGAAGGAAGGCAGTAGTACTTACCCAAAAGGAGGAGGCAGCGGGGAGTGTCCAGTGCTAACAATCAAGTAGAAATGCTAAGCCAAAGCCAAGGTCAATCCAAAGTCAAGAATGCTGAAGGTCCATCCAAAAGGTCAAGAGAGCCAGAATACAAGGGTCATGGGAGCTTGAGTAGCAATTTGCCGCAAGCAAACAGCAAGCCATGCTGACACTTATATAGCTGAGGAGAACAGGTGTTTCTTATCATTGTTCAGTTTTCTCAATCTCGCCAAAATGGCTTCTTTCTGAGACATTCTCTTTGTCTCCTCGATGACTGAGAGCTGCGGGGGGGTAATGGTGGCTCTAATTCCCCTAAATCTTTGCTGGCTCCTTCTCCCTCTGGCACTGGCTGCAACAACTCTGTCTCAGCTTGTCTTTCAGCTGTGGGGGGGGTATTGGCAAGATAGTTTGTTCTGTCACTGGCTCTGCTTCTGGCATAATCAATTGTTCATCGACCTCTGAGCTGTCATCTATCACACATAGTGTATTGTGTCATATATTCCAACATTTCACAGAGGAAAATTGGGACAAACATAGCCAAGCAACATCAGAAGACAGTCAAGATGACTGGAGTTATGAATAGGAGAACTAGACAACCTAGAGAAGGGTTGTGGCAGATTGCTTTTGCCCTAGTTTACAGAAAAGGGCAAGATTCCATCTCCTCATCCCCTTTCCTGGTTGCTGAGTTAATAGAGTGCAAACTGCTATGCACTTTGAACTCAGTTTGTAGCAACTGAAATGAGCTGAGGACAAAGAAGAAAAGTGGGGGGACAGATAAACTGGGCATTTAAAAAGCAGCTGAAATAGTGGGACAACAGAGGATTAATCGAGCCTCTCCTTGCCAAATCAGGACATTTGGAGGTTATGGTGTGTAGAATCACTTGACATTTCCTTGTGAAAATTACCGGTATGTGCTGATGGGCTGTGTGTCAGATTTTAATATGGGCACATCATGAGGCAATCTTAGATGATGAGTTATGTCTTTACTCTCATTTTGTAAGAGAGTATGATAGGAATCATCTTCGACAAATGAGAAAGTATATCGTCATTTTTAAAAATCTATCAAAAGACAACAGAAGACACACTAGTAAACTTCTCTGTGGGTGCAACCTCTGGTCATGGATGATAGATGAATGAAACATGAAATTACTGCTTGCTTCCTTCAAGCAAAACTGGACTGCATGCTTAACTAAATGTTAAACAAGAGAAAGCATAATAATGCTGTATGTGTAGTTAAAAATCAGCTGCCTGCATTTCTCAATATGCAGCCTTTAAACAACAAGTTTAAATTCCACAGGGAGTGCACGCTTGCACAGCTAGCTGCTGATTAAATACAAAACATTTAGCAGTTAGTGTAGCAAAAGAGTGCACACCTTCTACTGAGGTATCTTCCAGATGCTACGCATGTTCAGACAAAAGAGGCACCATTGTGTATTACAAAACCATGATCAGGCTAAAGGGCAAATCTCTGAAAGCAAAGGAGGGAAGCAGCATTCTCCTGGGTGTGAGGTTCCTACACTTACCCTCCAAGCCTTAAGATGAGGTAGGAAGATAAAACTTGCTGTGACACTCCATTGTGGAGGCATGAATTTGCAAAGACTGTTTCACAAGCTATATGAAATAAACAGGTAATAGGATAGATGTACAAATTGTATAGATTCAAAATCACAATTATAAACCATCAGCATCACAGTTACAGCACAATTGTATGCATATTTACTCAGAAGTATATGTAAAATATGAAGTTGGCTTATCCTGAATCAGATAATCAATCCATCTACACTATCTTCAAGACCAAGAGATTTCAGTCTTTGGACTTCAACCTCCAGAAGCCAGGACAGCATGACGAACAATACAGTATTCTGGGAGTTGGCTGAAAACATCTGGAAGATTTAGGCCAGTTTTGTCTGACTGACAGTTGAGTTGCAGATTCTCCAGCAGAAGTCTTTCCTATCATCATAATACTGAACTTACTTACTAGTTTGCGATGATATATTCACTGAGAAGTTTGAAACAGAGGTCAGTCAGCAAATAGGCTAAATTAATTTGCCCCTTCACTCTAAAATAAATTTTAGACTAACCCATACAATTTCTATCTGTGAGTAGAAGACTATCCCTTTTAAAATCCATAATAATGATTTCCAGCCATATCTATTGTTTCTCAGCAGTGCTCAGTAATGCAAGATGGCTGCAGAAAGACAATTACAAATAAGATGTGTGTACTCTACATGAGCTTTGGCCCACCCCAGCGTATACATCTGTATCTCCTGGACAGTATCTTCTGTAAGATGGTATTGAATCATACCCAGATGTTCTCTCAAGCCCATTGTGTTCCCAAAAATAGCCAAATATTCATCTGTTGTATGCATATTGAAGTGAAGACCTCTGGAATTAAAACTTGGACTATTGCATGGTGAATATGTGTTCTGTCACAGACCTGCAGAATCTTTTCTCTGTTCCTTAGAGTGTATTCCTAGGTAAGTATGCAGGAGGTTGCAACTTCAGTGTGCCATCTGTCTGTTACTAAAGTCAGTACCAAAATATCCACTTATTTCAACTGAGCAAAATCACAGCTAGACAACTATACCTTGCTTGAATGGGGGAAAAGAATGTACACAGCTCAGAGATGTAGATGTGTTTGCTGCAGCTGCTCATTTGGTGGAGAAGGCCAACCTATTTATCTTACTGAACTTCCCTTCTCAACCAGTTGTCACAGCAAAAATCTTCAGAACACTTGAAACTGCATCCATGCTTTTAGTCTATAGTTGTCTGGTATCACAACCTAAAACATTTATTCTGGAATTTGCATATATGAGTGTTGTAAAGTTTTCACGGCTCATGGAAAGTAGTGGCTTAAAACAATCAGGCATACAGGGGATTCTTCTACTCATTTAGCTTCAAAGTTCACATCTCTCTTAACACTGAAAATCTTGGAATATACATATACATATACATATATATATATATATATATATATACACACACACACATACACAAAAGATATATATATCCTGTATTTGCTGATGTATAAGACTTATAAGATGCACCCTATTTACATGCTGGCAAATACTATTTGTGGGCTTATAAGATGCACTAGCGTATAAGACACATTCTATTTTCAAACAGTATTTTTCAGGAGAAAAAGTGAGTCTTATACACCAGCCAATAGGGTATATATTCACTTCATGTTAGCTGAGTTATTAATCAAAAGGAGTTCAGACCAACCGTTTTAGTTTGGAATACTGTAATGATTCCAGAACTCTGATTCACTTAATTTTCAGGCCAACTAAAACTCAGGGTCAGTAAAAATGGAATAAAGTCACTGGGGCACCAAAACGATGGTTTATTGATTACAAAAAAATATTAAGGGAGGTGCAGCAATAAAATCCAAGGCAAAGTTAGCTCACGTTCCTAAGCTGATTAAAGCAGTTCTCCCTCACTGTTGCTGTTCATCAGGCTTCCTGCAATAAACTAGATACTGCCTCCAATGGACTGGTTTCCTGGGCTGGACTACAGCTGAATTCACCTGCAAATTGAGACTGATAATCAGATTATTCCAGATTATTATATCTTTAAATATGCCTTTCCTCTTGTTCTAGAAAGTGCTGACACTTTCCCAGGCAAAGGGTGGTAGTGGTGGTGACAAAGGAACAATTTCCCAGGCATTCTAACATTCTTACCTGTCCTTTCCTCTGCCAGAGAAACTGCAATTATTAAAAGCTACATCATCATCATCATCATCATCATCATCATCATTATTAGCTTTAGATCTACTTGATTAACTAGTTAATAACCAGTCATTATGGCACTCATCCCTTAAGCATATGAAACTGATTTGTAGGGTTAAATTGAATATTTAAAGATAACATAAAAATAGATTTGCACTATTAAGACTAATTGACTTGGAACTGGAGAAGAACTCTGGACTGAAGCCAGAGACATTGTCAGGGAGAAATGCAAAAATAAACGCTCAATATACATTCCAACCCCCAAGAAACAGGACACCAAAGATTGCAGTAACCACTGGACCATTGCAATAATTTCCCATGGAAGCAAAGTGATGCTCAAAATTCTACAACAAAATCTTTTACCATATATGGAGCAAGAAATGCCAAATGTCCTAGCTGGATTCAGGAAAGGAACGGGCATCAGGGTCATATTCCAAACATACATTGGATAATGGAACGCAACAAAGAATTTCAGAAGGAAATCATCTTGCGCTTTACAGATTATAGCAAAGTCTTTGATTACGTGATCATGAAAAACTTTGGAACACTCTTAAAGAAATGGGTGTGTCATAACATTTGATTGTCCTGATGCATAGCCTGTACTCAGGACAAGAGGCTACTGTCAGGACAGACTATGGCAAACCACAGTGGTTTCCAATCGGCAAGGGGGTCAGGCAAGTTTGAATTTTATCGCTCTGTATGCCGAATATATAATACATAAAGCAGGATTAAACTCAGAGGGAGGATGCTTGAAAACTGGAGGAAGGAACACCAACAATTTAAGATAGTTGTGAAAGGGGGACAGTGACAAACTGATAGGAATAAAATAAACTCATTTGAAATGTGGTGCTGGGGCAGAATTCTACCATGAACTGCTAAAAAGACAAGTGAATGGGTCCTAGAGCAAATCAACCTGAATACTCCTTAGAAGCCAAGATGACTAAACTGAGGCCATTTCTATCCTACACTGTTATAGTGTTATTATTCCACTTTCTACATCCTGTGGAATTCTGGGGTTTGTAGTTTATTGAGGCCAAAGAGCTCTCTGGCTGAGAATTCTCAATGCCTCTCCCTAAACTGCAAACCCCAGGATTCCAGAGGATGTTGAAAGTGGAATAATAGCACTATAAACAGTGTAATGTGGAAATGTCCTTGGAGTTCTGCCATTCATGGCTGCCATTGTCCCAGTTGACTTGATGGCAGTTTATAACAACAAGGGTGAAACTGAGAGCTGACTATACTCCTCATTGACTCTTCTGGAAATTCCAAAATCCTCAGAATACTTCTTGGAATATTTGGAATACTTTTATGCTTCGGGCAGAGGTGAAATTACAAATGGGAATTCCAAAGCTCAGAGTGCTTTAGCATTTTAAGTTAATTTCTTTCCATTCTGTACTTGCCTATACAGTACTGTTTTCCAGAAGCTGTATTAATAGAACCTGTACTTGAAATAGACTCATGACCCTGAGGGTACATGCAAAGGACATTTGCTGAGGAAAGAGGATTAAGCAAAGGAGCTAAAATTAATGAGATGCTCCTCCTTCCTTAAGCGCTCCCTCTTTTGCCCAGCAATCATTTCCTGATTCCCCCTCCTTCATTTCTCTTGTGCTGCATTAGTTTGCTTTTGTTTTGCTGTAACCACTTTTTCAATTTTTCTCCCTTGCCCTTATCACTCATTATATTTATTAGAAATATTAGTTAATTACACATTACATAACTGTAACGCAGCTATAATATTTAGTTTCTATTCAATCCCCCTTCTTTTAGGACTCTCAACATGTTGGTCATGCATTCCAAGATACCTGCATCCCATCCTTGTGTGGTTTGGCTTGCTTTGTCTTAGCTGCTATTATGAGGTACACATTTTATCCGTCAGATGAATAAGTACGTGTATATGCACACTTTACAAATGGTGCATAGAATACCAAACTACCATGTTAAGCTGCAGGAGATGTACTCAACAACCAACTGCTGTTATTTATTTTTTTTCCCACTCAATGGTGGCTTGAGGTATATTGAGGTACACTGAGGTCCTTTGAGGTATATTAGCATAAGAGTGTGAAAATTACACACACACATATAAGCTCTTAAAATGAAGCCATAGTAGCGCTTTAGGGGTCTGTGTATGGAATACACAAGGAAGGTAATATAGCAGCTGTATTTCTGTGTCCGATTCCTTGAAGATGGAGATGAGGAAGAAATGAAGGCCTGCACAGAAGAAAAGCTCCAGGCAGGCACAATAAGAGTGAGAAGAAAATGAAGGATTTTATTTCTCTGAGGAGAACAACAGAAAGGAAATGAGTATGTTTGGAGCTGTACTGCCAGCTCCACCTGACAGTTCCCTTGGGATCAAAGAGCTGCAGGGAGAACTGCAGTGACAAACTGTCATTATTTTCTCCAAGCAGTCGTGTCCCAGCTCAGATGCTTACTAGGTCAGGAATTAGCGTAGGAGTAACATAAAAGTGCTACTGGCTGATTTCCACCTTTGAGTGTATATGAATCACCGGAAAGTCCCAGCAGAGTTTCTGAGCCTGTTCTTTCTTGCCTATATCATTACAGTTTCCCCTTCCTGAATCCATGACTGTGTGACTTAAGGTTGTTTCACACAGTCATTGGAAGGGTCAAACTATTCAAGAAATTCTATCTGGCATTTTTAATACAAAAAGATTGGGGGGGGGACTTCTTCTAGGATCAGGAAAGTAATCTTGCCTATTTTCTGGCCTGTTTTTCTGCTGTCTTGTGAAAACTCTTTTCAGGCCAGGTATTTAGCCCGCTAAATTTAGATGGTTTTCATTGATTTTTTGGAAAGTAAGTTTTATCTGTTTTTTTCTGTTGTGCTTCTGTCTTTGTATTGATTGTTTTTGAGTTTGGTGCTCTACTTTGAAGATTCATGATTTCATCAGTACAGATAATCTCTCCACAAATGCAGGTCACAATTATTTCACATCATCATTTTTCCCATAGTTACTATAGCCAGTTTGTCACCTTGTGGCCAACCCTCTGGCAGCAAGCTTCTCTGTACTTAGCTAGGCTCATCTTCAGACAGCAGGCCTGCAGGCCATCAATGGACCCATACTTGCCTGCTGTCTGAAGACCAGCCTAGCTAAATACAGAGAAGCCACTTCCTTTACCAACTTGGTAGAATGTGCCAGAGCTTGCACTTTCATACAATTGTTGTTCAAAACCTGGTGGCACCTAGAAGCTAAGACTTGCATATTTTAAGCTCTTATAGAAACAATATGTTCTCCGGTCACTGAGCATCTTTCTCCAGCTTTCTCGTTGTAGTATGCATCAACATGCAAGAAGGTGATATCCTGGAGCTAGTGGAAGCTGGTGAACAGCCAGTGTGAAGCCAGTTGATTGAACATTTTGGTGTATGAAGGTTCCCGCTTTGAGTCAGATGCACAATAAATGGATTAGCAGCTCGCTGTAGAACAATACACTTGACTCCATATTGCTTTTATATATGGAAATAAAACAAGTACTAGAAAATACATGCAAGTCTTACCTGATTTCTCATCCAAATGAAATTAATCCATGCTGTGTTATCCCTGTAACTCTCAGTGTTTAGAGCAAGCAAATACCATTATCTTTTTCCACCTGGTGACAAAAAGTAGTGTGTGCAAGTGTGTGATTTCCTGCAGAAAAGCCACTACAGCTAAGATGTGTGTGTGTGACCCACCATAAGGTGGTGCAGTATATGTCTTTTTTGTTCCATTTTGTAAAAGGAAAGGTAAAAGGGGGTTATTGTATCTTACTGAGCATCGCACATTGAAAGTGATCCAGTTAAACTATCAGTAGTAATCTGACTATTGTTGAATTACATTTGGAACCTACAGTTATAGACTTCCTCCGATTTTTTTTAGCCACTTCCTTTTCAGTTTCTACCAAGTATTTGTCCAGCCATAAATACTCAAGAGACGTGGTCAGCTTCCAATAAGACAGGAAGAACATTCTTCCTCATTTCAAAGGTCTCAGGGTGCCAACCTGTCTACTCCTATTTATGTGTGAGTGGTTTTCACTTAATTTATTGGATTAAACATGAATAGGATCCAACTGTTGGTCATATTTCTGAAGGATGTCATGGGAAACTTTGATGTCATCATTAGAAATATATCAGCTTTGTTCCCCTTGTCAGCAAAACGGGGCACATTGTTTTCCGTGCTATCCTTCTTATGTTTTGTTGTTATTTGCCATCAAGTCAGCTTTGACTTATGGTGATCCTATGAATGAGAGACTTTCACAGAGACTTTGTTATGAACAGCCCTGGTCAGGTCTTGCAGACTCAGAGCTGTGGCTGCCTTGAGTCTATCCACCTGAAATGAGGTCTTCTCCTTTTCGTTCAGCCTTCTACTTTCTCCAGCGTTACTGCCTTTTCCAATGAGTTAGTCATGTTGTCTCACAATATGTCCAAAGTACGACACCCTTAGTAGTTTTCGCTTTCAGGGAAAGTTCAGGCTTGATTTCCTCTATACTCCTTATCTGTCCTTCTGGCAGTCCATGGTATCTGTGGAGCCCTTCTTGTTTGTTGTTCGTAAGTTGGCTTTGACTTATGGCAAGCTTATGAAACGAGAGACCTTTAGGAGCCCCAGTCATCAGCTGCCCTGCCTCACGTGTTACAGACTCAGGGCTGGGACTTCCTTGATTCCATCTGTCCACCAGTAATGTGGTGTGTTCCTCTATTCCTACTGCCTCCCACTCTAACAAGCATCACTGTTAAGAATCATAGAATCATAGAAATGTAGAGTTGGAAGAGACCCCAGGAGCCATCCACTCCAACCCCCTGCCATGCAGGAACACCCTCAAAGCACTCCCGACAGATGGCCATCCAGCCTCTGCTTAAAAACCTCCAAAGAAGGAGCCTCCACTACACTCTGAGGCTGCCTATTCCACTTTTGAACAGCCCTGACTGTCAGGAAGTTCTTCCTGAGATTCAGGTGGAATCTCCTTTCCTGCAGCTTGAATCCATTAAGGCGCAGCTTCATCATGCCTAGGCCCAGAAGCAGACGAAAGGCCCTCACTGCCTTCCCATTGCCACTGCTGCAGCCTTGAAAGGAGAGAAGAACAGGCAGCATCTGTTGGACTTAACCCCCTCCCACACTGTCATCCCCTCTTCCTTTTGCATCATGTCTTGTTTACATTGTAAACCTGAACTAGAGAACTAGAGTTTTTGTGTGTGTGGTGTGTGTGTTGGGCTTTTACTTGTAAAGTGCTATGTACAGTGAGGGCACTATATAATATTACATAAATAAATTATGATAATAATGATAAAGATGATATCGCCTTTTCTAATGAGCCATATCATCTCATGAGATGGGCAGCTTATTTTTTTGGCCAGTTTTGTTTACTTAATTCCCATTGTTTTCAATGGGACTTATTCCTTAGTATGCACAGCTTAAAGAAGTTGGAGAAAAACGCCTGATGGCATCCAGCTCTTCCTCCGGTTAAAGCTGTAGCCATTTCCACACTAGCCTGTTATAGCGCTATTATTCCACTTTCAACATCCTGTGAAATCTTTAGGGAGGCCGGCCCCTCCCTAAACTGCAAACCCCAGGATTCCACAGGATGTTGAAAGTGGAATCATCGCGCTGTAACAGGCTAGTGCGGAAACGGCCTGTATCTCAACAGGACTCACTCCCAAGCAAATTATGCATAGATGCAGGCTTCTGCTCAATTGATTGTAAATGGAAGCTTCAATGTCTCATCCTTGAATGCCTTCAGCTATAATATGATCCTCTTTAACTCCCAGCCACTCACGACACCGGCTGTTGGATTAAGGAGCGCCCTTGCCCCCGTGCAACACCGTCCAAGAGGCATGGGAACCATCTGCCCGCAGAGTCCACATCCTCCCAGGGCTGAGCTTCTTGGCTTAGAAAGTAATTCCAAGGCTTGGGCCATTTCCGCACTGGCCTGTTATAGCGCGATGATTCCACTTTCAACATCTGCCATTTCCGCACTGGCCTGTTATAGCGGGACGATTCCACTTTCAGCATCCTCTGGAATCCTGGGGTTTGCAGTTTCGGGAGGGGTCGGCCCCTCCCGAAACTGCAAACCCCAGGATTCCAGAGGATGTTGAAAGTGGAATCATCGCGCTATAACAGGCCAGTGCGGAAATGGCCTTGGACAGACTCCCTGGATCGGCTACAATTGTTGCGATCCCGTCCGGACCCTACGCAGTTCCGCCGAGTTCAACCGGGCTGAACTCCAAGGAACCAAAAAACGCAAGAGAACTGCAACGACGAGGCTTCCCGCGTCTCTTCCCATCGTTCCTTACAGTCTCGTAAACGTCTTTTTTGACGGTTATGTAAAACTTTGTGTTTGGCTCCGCCCCTCAGATGTTATGATTCGTTTACCAGGCTGCCACTCCAAGCCTTCTGTTTGTGGATTGGATCGGGCACTGTCAGGCCCTGCGGGTTTCCATAGGGACGCTTGGGGCGGGCTTGTAGAGTCCCGGGGAGGTACCCCAGCCCTGATTGGCTATCCCTTTAACACCGGCTTCTTGCGATTCGCCGCCTCGTTCCTCTTTCCGTGCCCACTTTCAGTGAGGCTCGGTGTCACGTGAGGAGAAAAGGTGCCAGGCTGTGCAAGTGGTAGGCGACTGTGAGTGCGGAGCCATGAAGTACTATGAGGTGAGGAACGGGGGGGGGGAGCGCGTTGGATACCTGGAACGGCGGTGGGGGTGAAGAGGGGCCGCGTGGCCGTCTTTGCTTCCGTGTCGCGCGGGCGATCTTCTTCCTCGCGCCCTGCCCTGAGGGGAGGCGGTGGGGACGGCGCACGCGTGGGATTGCGCTCGCGGGAGACGCATGCGTGAGGGTTTGTGTTCAGGGAGGGGGGAGTGGAGGTACGCGTGCGTGCGTGTGTGTGGAGGGAGAGAGTGAGAGTGAGTGTGAGTGGGTGTGAGCGAGCGTGCGCCAGGTACGGAAGTGACAGGCTGAGGCTTCTGGTTAAATCTGTTTTAGGCTACACTCCTGGCGGTTTTTTAGGCGAGGGCTTTGTACCAGATCCACGCAGGGCTGCGTTTCTTTGGCCCGTCAGGCGGCCGCCATGTCCCTGAAAGAGTTCTGTAATATTGGCAAGCCGACTGTGCCCAGCTTCCAAGATCAGGCAGGGTCTGGTGCCCTTGGAGAGGGTTTGGGCCCCGACCAAGAAGTACTGCCCAGGAACCCAGGATTATTCCAAGACATTTCATTTAGCTTTAGATAGTGGTGTTTTGGGTAACTGTCCTGCCTGACAAGTTCCCTTGCCATAAGGTCTTTCTACACATAGACCATTTCCGCACTACAGTGTTAAAGTGCTGCTATTCCACTATCAACCTCCTATGGAATTCTGGGGTTTGTAGTTGAGGGAAGGGCACTTCGAATTCCCAGCCAGAGAGCTCTTCGGTCTCAGTAAACTACAAACCCCAGAATTCCACAGGGCGTTGAAAGTGGAATAGCAGCAGTTTAACACTGTAGTGCGGAAATGGCCATATTTCTCTTACTCCTCTGTAAGTGTGGGAAAAAGTCACCTTCTTGTATTTCCCCAGGGGCGTGCAATGCAACATAGTAGAAAATTCAGTAATTCTCCTTATAAATCTTCATTCCCATTCTTTCAATTGCAGTAGATGCTCTTTATTGACTTGAGCATTCAAGATTTTACGTACATTTCATGTGTATCTTTTCAAGTAAAAATGTCTTGTGCCCCCGCCCTGTTGATATTACTTGAATATGTGGTATTACTGTTCTTTGGTGCGTATATTTTTGATTGCTCAAGAGAACTGGTATCACTTCAGATCTTATCACTCTCATTGTGCAAACTTCATGAGTTAATTTTTTTGCCTGCTTGTCAGTTAAAAGAACAAAAAAGGTTGCAACATTCATTCATTTATTCTGTGCAAACTTAACCTTAAAACGTAAAGCAGATTGATATGAACATGGAATATTGCATCCTCAGTAGCACATCTGAAATTGTGAGCATGTGACAGGTGGCCGAGTCTCCTAAGCAAGTGAATAAATGTGGAAGAGATTATTCTGTCTAGTAATGCAAATAGTGTGGCTTAGGGCTAAGGGGCTATTAACTCCTCCAGCCAGAGGAGTATAGGGCCATTAACTCCTCATGTTGGTCTTAATGTTTCTTAATAGACAGACATTTATGTAGGCTTTTCCACAGGCTTACAAGTCTAGTTTCCCTGTTAACAGCTGTATAGTGCCTAATAATCCTGGATGGTAGGAAGAAGAATGGAATGTACATAGTGTGCAGTTATGATTTGCTGCAGCCATCTTGTTTTTCGCTGTCCTTAAAACTGGTTCAGAAGCTGCAGCTAGTACAAAATGCTGTGTCCAGATTCCTGACAGGGGTGCCTGAATGTCTACATGTTACAAGCATTATAAAGGATCTAAGAGCATCTCTTCCTATAAAGCCTGTTAGGCCACTATGATCTTTGTGGGAGGCACCACTGCCTGTGGCTTCTGGATTCCTGTGGCAGGGACACCGAGGATGGCAGAGGCATCCACTTTTGAGAATAGTCTCCGTCTACAGCATATCAGGCCTTGGTACTGTTATGTTTTAGGTGCTTATTGAAAGCTTGATCTTTTACCTTGGCTTTTCCAAGATGGTTGCTTTTTTCAGATTAATTTATTGTTTTGTGCGGTGATGTAAATAACTTTGGGATTTTTGCAACTGCATATAGGTGGGTATAGTATAGAAATATTTCTAATAAACATATGTAGACTTCTGTTAATCATAATACAAGATTACTGAAAGTCTTGTATATTCCATTGTGAAGAAGGAGAAGTATGGTGATATGTGAAAGTGACTGAAGGAGCTACTTCTTTCATTTGTCCATTTGTTGCAGTTGATAACTTTCTCAAATTGAAGAAAAGAAAGGGTATGTATCCAATCAGAGAGCTTTGCAAATAAAACTAGGGCTGAGTGTTAGAAAAGTTTAGCCTTTTCTCTGAAGCAGATGTTAAATGCTCATTGTCAGAAGCTTGAGATTACTTCTGTCATATTGCCCATTATTACTTCTTGGAGGCTGGCACTTAAGGTAGCTAGATGAGTGGTTCTTAACCTTTTCTTCACCACCAACCACCTTTAAATACCTTTTGTTGCCATGAACCACCAAAACTTAACTGAAGATTTAAAACCCTTAGCATCATTTTTTTAAAAAAAAAAAACCTTTTGAGTGGTTTGAGATACTGTAACGAAACTTTGTACAAAGGATATCTATCACAGGCAAAAGACTCTGCACTTTGAGATCAGTGTTAGAAAGTCTATCTGTCTATCCTTCTACCTGCCTGCCTGCCTGCCTGCCTTCCTTCCATCCTTCCTTCTTTTCACTCATTTATTCTTTTTTTCTATTTTAACTGTACAAACTCATATAAAGTTTTTTCAAGCCTTCATGGACTCCCTATGAGGACGTTGTGGCCCCCTCCGGGTGCATGGACTACTGAACTAGATAATAGATACTGTTGCAATGTGAGATTTCCAAACACTGTAATCTGCAACACCTGCAGTCCATGCTTAAGGCACATAGGTATGACAGGTTGCTCTGAAATTTTGCCATTCACAACCTATGTGCATCTACATGATGGTGTAACTTAACACAGAGAGAAAGAACAGTCTTGGTCAGTTTCACTAGCAGCAGTTACTACCAATGGCTGAAAAGTATTAGAGTCAGCCCTCCAAATCAGTGGAGACTGTATCCACAGATTCAGCCAGCCATAGCTTGAAAACAACAACAACCATCATCATCATCATCCAAAAAACAAACCTTGATTTTTGTCATTTTGTGTAAGTGGAGCCATTTTGCAAACACCATTGTACATAATGCTATAACTGAATGGTGTGACTGGGCCCCAGCAACCATCTTTGAACATCCATGGATTTTTGAGTGTGTCCGACATTCTCAACCCCAGAAATTTCATGATAGGTTCTCTTTAGGGTTGCCATAAGTTGGAAATGATTTGAAGGCACGCAACAACAATAGTATTCATGTTTCTTTGTATTTTTAATTCACCTATCTGTTATTATTCTGAGACCGCAATTGCCAGCAGTGATTGCTATATCTAGAAAGCAGTTGGATTGCCCAAAATTTATTTAGGATCTATGAGAATTTTTAAAAGGCAAAATATTAGCATTAGGGTGGAAAATTGTGAATGTTAGTTATTTTCTTTGTTATCTGACCAGGATTTGTAAGCCACTAATTGAAGTTTGCAAGCAACTGTTCAGTTGCTCTGTAACAGTCTGGAGACCTGAAGAGCTCAGCCTGTCTCTTCAGCCATGAGGTCAGAGCTGCCTTTGCACCTGTTCTGTAAAAGGATATATGCCCAACAGTGCAACACGACTAAGATTGGCTGTATACGTACTCCCTACCCAACCAGCTCAGCAGGTTCTCAGATATTCTGTGCACTGTAATTGCCCTATCTGAATACTGAAAAGGAAAAGTTTTAATATCTGTCTCCAGCAGCATGATTTGGAGTACTGCATGTTCCCTTACACTCTGCAGAAAAATTGCACTTTTCAGAGCTGACTGACAAAAGAACTGAGTCTTGCTGTTCCTTGACAGCAACAAGAATAGATTTAGTTACATCAGGAGGGCAGATGGGTTAAACATTTGCCTTGGTATTAGCATACTGTTCCTGGTGACAGTTTAAAGTTCAGTCTCCCGTAAACTAGCCTCCTCTCCCCACCCAATTTGTATATCCTTGTTAGTGTGGAAGGTTTGTCCAGATCAGCTATGTCCAGTGTGGTCCTGGCCAGAAGTGTTGGACTACAACTCCTGTTGTTTGCAGCCAGTGTATTTACATTGCTTCTAAGCCATGTTAGTCATTAATGTTTAGTGCTCTGTTATAGCTACTTAGTTTTTAGATATAAACTGTTTTTAGATGGAGGTTCAGAAAATGAAAAGAATCAGATACACAAATATACATGTATGCATATACACATACACACAGGTGCGCACGCACGCACGCACACACATATATATATGAGTTCCCAACAATTGCAGAGAGCTTATTGGGAGGCTAGGTTCTCAATAGCTTTGAGGATAATAGATTTAATTCATAAACTAGTAGTTATTTCAACATGTTATTTTTGCTTTTACTTCCATATAAGTGTATTATAGCATTCATATCTTCAGGGGAAGTAGTTGCTGAAGACACTGTTGTAATGAGTGCAAAACTGGTCTTTCATACTTGTCATTATCCTTCTTAATAAAGGTCATATGTGCATGCACTGGCCATTATATGGAATCAGTTGGCTTATAGCATGGGTGTTTCTTGTAGTCATTTGCTGTCAGGTTGACTTCAGATCATGGCACCCCTATGAATTACAGACATCCAAGGGTCCCAGTTCTGTTCAGGTCTTGCAAACTCAGGACTGTGGCTTCTTTGATTGAATCTATCTGTCTATAAAGCAGTCTTCCTCTTTTCCTTCTGCCTTCTACTCTACTGACTGTTACTGTCTTTTGCATGTCATAACAAGTCCAACATATGACAGTCTCAGTTTAGCTATCTGGGCTTCTAGAGAGAGTTCAGAGTTTTATTCACTCTTGGATCCATTTATTTGTCTTTTTGGTAGTCTATGGTATCTATTAAATTCTTCTCCAGCAGTAAATTTCAAATGAGTTGATTCCCTTCCTGTAAGATTTTTTTCACTTTCCTCTTTTCACAATCATACATGTTTAAAATTCTTAGAATAAATCCTGCAATTTTAATTTGTTTGACTAATTGGTATTTTTTTCTTAATATGTGATTTTTTAAAAAATACAATAGAGATAAAGTGATTGGGAGAGTGTCTGTAAAATGTAACATATAAAATATAATAAGTGGATAGGTATAAATAACCATTGTGGTGTAATGGTTTACGTATTAGACTAGGATTCTAGGAGACCAGGGCTTGAATCTTCACTTAGCTGTGGAAACCCACTGGTGACCTCGGGGAAGTCACTCTCTCTTAGCCTCACATGAAAGCAGTGGCAAACCTCTTCCGAACAAACTTTGCCAAGGAAAATCCCATTATGGCTTTGCCTCAGGGTTGTGTCCTGGTCAGAAAGCCAGCCACACTTCACAGTCCTCAAATAGAGTCTATAGCAGCAACCACAGACAAGGTTTACAAAACCTTATCAGTCAGTTACCATTTTTGTTTCAGCAATCCCAGTCAGTAATAAATTCAGACTGTCAGTTCAAGGGAATATCCAGCAGCATAGTCAGCACACAAAGCGAGAGTCAAGGTTTTCCGGGAACATGAACCAAGGATCAAAAGAAGAATACATTGTTTCCACTGGAAATATCAGTTGTCTGAAATAGACTTCTCCCCAGCTTATCTGTTGTATTTAAATTAGCCAGCAGCCTCCCCCAGCTATTTGCCTAATTAATGCATCTTCTCTATATAAGTGCTCTCAGCCTTGTAGGCTCTCCCTTTCTCATCTATGTTCAGCTGCAGTAAGTATTGTCCTGTTCATCTCTGTGTTGTAGATGTTGGGGAGGATCCTGTCTGTTTTTGTACCTGAGTTCTGGAACTGGGTTATGACAGGTTGACTAAGTCAGAAAAGATTTGAAGGCACATGACAAACAAACAACACAAACACAGGTAAATCATGAACACCAGAGATTATCTAGCCTAAGAAACAAGATGCCATTTAGAAAAAAAGAAAGAATCTAAGTTTTGGGACTGTGGCCTCAGGCCTGCAGAATAGAAGAGAAGCATGATCTGGCCTTTTCCATCAACCATGGGACCTACAGGTACTTGGATCTGCACCCTCTGTCAGCCAGGAAAAGCATCACAGGAAGTGAAAGACCAGCCTAGCCCCATCTCTTAACTAGGCAAGGAACAGCTGCAAGAAACATGCCAAACAACTTCAACTGTCTGCCATATTGAGACTGCAGATGTTATGGGAAAGACTACTCTGACCCTGTCCATCAAACTAAGGAATTAGTGAACTCTTGTTGAACTACTTGTAGCTTTGTTAAATATTTGTTGGATAAGTACCATTAATTCTAAAAGTGCATTCGGTAGCTCTCCCTTAAAGAGCTATTATCTACATGGAAGTGACTTTCATATCAAATGTGGATGAAATACTGCAAGACAGAAATTCAGCTGTTCATCTGCTTCATTGAGACTGAGAAATAATGTGATCTGTTACTCATACATCATCTTTTCCTAATAAAAGTGGAAGCAGATATCAAATGGAGGGGGGCCAAGGAAACACCAGCCTAGCCCAAAGGCATTTAAATGCCCACTTATAGGTCACCACCTTGTTCAGGACTTAAAGAAACTCATCTATCTCTTTTCCTCTTTTCCCTTGTCTTTTTTTTTGGGGGTGGGGGTGGGGGACATTGTAAGCTCGATGACAGAGCCTACCTTTTTAAATGTGATGTAAAGAATCTTGAGAGATAATTTAATGACAAGCAAGATAAAAATACAGAAAAAAGAGTAAGTATTCATGTAGTTCAGGATTTCCCATGCAATCATGAAGTCTTGGAATCTGAAATGCAAATTCAGGATTTAAGGCCAACAGCGTCTGCTGGGCAAAGCATTTCATTTCCAGTCCTATATTACAGCTGAATGATTCATACAGAATTTTGTAAATCACATAGGGCAGGTGTGGGAATTGGGTGGCTCTCCTAGCATGATGTTCTTGCAACATTGTAGCATTTCTAACCATTGGCTATGCCAACTAGGTCTGTTGAGACTTGTGGTTCAACTGCACCTGAGGCTTTCACAGTTCACACCCGGGCCTACAAGATGTTTTGTCACACAGCCCAGAAGGACTATATAAGTCTCCTGTAAATCGGTACAATCATGCATAGTTCTATTTTGATGGTAAGAGAACATCACTTCTTAGACATTTATCAAACCTATTTTAACAAGCAACTTTTGTTTCAGCAGTAATAAAGACTTTATTATTGATCACATTACTCTAATAGGCACTATGGACACCACTTTCACATACTGTACAACTCCTAGCCAGATTTATCCTCACAAAGACCTAGGTTGAATGCAAGAAGTTCTTTCAGATCAGTTTGACTGAAATGGATATCCCAATCCATCTAGGCAAGATGATAAGCAAGTTTGACAGCGTCTGACAACATGAAGGCAAGTTGCGTATACCTGCATATAATTTAACTGCTCCTGATGTAAACAGTAGAGTTAAGTTACAGGTAGGTATTGGAAGGAGACAATACTGAGCATCCCATGACAGTTTTGTTAATTTCTTGCAAAACACTAGAGGTTCTTTCAGTTGGGTGAGGGGCAGATCCAGCACACAGCTTGAGAATGAATGATATGGAAGAGTTGTAACACATACTGATAGGAGACATTGATTAATCTGGCTGATGATAGACTTGTGTTACAACTACTGAAAGGGTTATCCTTGATTACCTGCTAATACCTTGACCTCTGTTGAGTCTCCATGAGTTCTGGTGTCTTTCCACGTTAACTGTTCTTCGGCTACAAAGAGCAAACTGTCACAGGTATTGACTTTGAGAAGAGAGTCTCCTCTGAAGTATCTTTCCAAAATATGTAGATATGACAAGTAGATTTTCCCTGAATGAGATTGACAGTGCATAGGAGTGTGGTCATTTGGGAATCTGGATAGGAAATCCTGACTAAATTTAAGTTTAGAGCTTGGCAAATTTACTTTTTTTTTTTACTACAATTGCCAGCATTCCCTGGAGCATTCTTAGAGCTCTAAGTTCTGGTCAGCTTGAACATTAGCCAGGAGACCACCTGTGTTTATGAAAAGCAAAATAAAATTCAGTATGTGTTGTTACAACTATATTGGATGATTGTGAAACTTTGGGTACCTTTAAATTTTACCTTGGCTAAGGTGAGAGTAGCTTTACTGTAAACGGCTTCTACATAGTTTTAGTAACCTCATGAATGGCACAGCCATGTTGGTGTGTGTGTGTGCAACTTAGGGTGGGTTGATTGTGCTCATTCAGATCTTGGAATTTGTAGCTTGCCTGTAGGAAAGACCATTGTGAGTGGGTCCTCCCCATAGGGTTGAGTCATTTAAAATGTTGCCACACTGGTGTGAGAGTCAGTTGCACAAAACTATTTCAGGGGAAACTGTTTAAAAATCCCTTTATTGTAGTATTCAAAGTAATACTCCCATAGTTCTAATCATCTCTAGATTACTTTTGAGTGCATAAGATGTCATGCCTTCTTATGTTTTCATTTTGTTCTTCATTTTTAAAGAAAGCATAAAGTTAAAAAAATAGCATTTTTTTTTAAGATGGACAATTTGCCTGGGATCCTGTTACACTTAGCAGAATATAAGTGACTGTATAGCCAAAATCTGTTATTTCTTCTCATGCTGGTCTATGACCGTAATAAATTATTGATTGATTGACAAGTGGCTGTATGTCTGTACAGAACATGCATCGGAATGTGCTCTTAATAAGCCTTGTGGTCTCAATTGTTGCCTTGGTAATACTGCAGTTAGTGTACATTTTCAGCCTTTTTGTTTGTGTGGTCATGTTGTAAGAACTGTTTCAAAAATCCAAGCTTAAACTCTCTGAAACAATAGGAATGTCAGTGGTATTAAATTTGTCAGATCAGGGTTGCCTGTTACTGTGAGCTTACTGGAGGAAAAGAATGCATTTTCTTGATAGTTTTTAGGTTGGGATAGGTGACTTGAAGGCACGTACACACATTCTGCTCTTCCAGTCCCTTTTCCATTCTTCAACCTTTGTATTCTTAGATTTGTTCAGAAGAATTCAGCCTTGAATTTCAACTGAATCCTTTTGTATTTGACATGCTCTTTCTGAGCAACTTATGCCCTTCATTTCTATAGTAATGATGTAAACCCAAGTACAATTGCTTTGTAGAGCAACTAGGAATCCCTTCCTCATTCTCTTTCAGTTGCTGAAGTTTTGTATGGACACCAGAGGGTGCTGTCAACTTAATTCTTGAATCTGTGCGGTTTTATTTTGATCTATATTTAGGTTTCTCCTTTTTCTTCAATGGCTTAGTGTGGCATTTAGCAGGAGGAATAATTCCACTGAAGACTGACACAGCCTCTATGCATCTAAGTAAACTGAAGAGGCTGGAGTTCCTACACTGAAGTCACTGAGTTATTTAGCAGTTGGTCTTACTTTGTACTCTGTAGTTTGGACCTTCACTTGTTCTAACAACCAGCTCTGATTTCATTATCTTTTGTCAATGGAGTGGTGCAATACCACTGAGCAGATTTGTATTTTTGTTTGCTAATTGTTGCTGGTGTAGATTTGCTGTTTGTGTTATCAAAATGAAATAGTGTCTGTTCTTTGATTGATGTGAAAGCTAAGAACAACATGGTCTGGTTGACTATATCTGGATTTCAGGGGATTTAAGCCATATAGATTTTTAGAAAGTTCTGTTCTAGACTGCAGGAGTTATTAGTAGTCTTACTGTTCTCAGAAAATCTTTTCATCCAAATGGAAAAAAAAATCTAACAGTTCACAATGAGTGTGCTCCTTGACTGTGGTAAAATACTTGCAGCCAGCTGTAAATTAAAAAGCGGGCATATAAATTAAGTCCTACCACCTGCTTGCATCGTAATTCTAAAGCAGGGGAAGGCATATCTTTGGCACATTGGTCCACTTCTCTGGCAGCTTCTTCAGGCCAAATGGCCTGGGTATGTCTGGCTGCTATGTTGTAGTTCAAGATACATAGTGTTTGGGACTAGGCAAAGTTAGTCACATTTCATTTCCACTGAAGTAAATAGGACTTAAGTGTCACTAACATCCTCTGAGTCAAGTCCTTGGCGTAAATTGCACTTTACTTAGTTTTATTCCACTTAAATACTGAACTCTATATGGTACATGCTGTTCAAACTTGCCGTAAAGTTAAGCAATGCTCCTTAGCCTCAGATCCCCTTTTTCATCTGATTTCATCAGACCGATTTTATACTTATGTCGTCATGAGAAAAAAATCACTTGTTGTTGCTGCTGCTGTTGTTGTGAGCCTTCAAGTCATTTCTGACTTATGGTGACCCTAAGGTGACACTGTCACTGAGTTTTCTTGGCAAGATTTGGTGGTGGTGGGTTGTCTTTGCCTTCCTCTGCAGCTGAGAGAGTGAGACTGAGAGAGCCCAAGGTTACTTAGGGGGTTTCCATGTCTTAGTGGGGATTCAAACTCTGGTCTCCAGAGTCAATCTCAGTGCTCAAACCACTGCACCATGCTGGGTCTCACAAAATTACTGCTTTTTCACTATTTTAAGTGAAAAGCATGTAAAAAACTCAGTTATGTTCACAATAATCTAAACTCCAAATAGGTTATTTTAAAGAATCTGATCTGTTTTAGTATAAACATGTTGAATGTTTAAAAACTAGCTATATTATTTATCCCCTTAAAAATAACCTGGTTTAAGATGGCTGAACATATTGTACACATATGCTTTCTTTTTTAAAACTCACCATCTATCAAACTTATTAACAGCACAGATCAACTCAGAAGCAAGTCCTCCTGACTTCTCTGGAGTTTTCTGACCATCAGTAAATATACATAGGAGAACTTTATGATCTTGCCTACTTTTCCATAGGAAAGGATAGAGCAGAAATAAGGGATTTTAGATCAAGCATTTAAGTGGTCATATTTGACTTAATAAGATGAAAGATGAATGAACCTTTTCCTTGTTTTTGAATTTAGTGTCTTTCCTGTGATGAGATGACAGGAGAGTAGTGACCATATTGTGTCTTGTATGGAATGTAAAATATTTCACACATTCATGGGGTTGGTGGCAGAAGGAGGCAGCTAGTAGAACAGCAAGTATTTAAAAAAGAAAGGGAGGAAGGGGAAAAATGAAGCTTGTGGCCCCATTCAGACTAAAGGGAAAGCTGCTAAAGAAGAAACTGTCTTTTTTGTGTGTAGAGTGAGTCTGCACACTCTTTTAGGTCGTGGTTACTTTGTAGAAATCCAAAGTACAACTCCCAGGTTTTGAGAATTCTCTTTCATGTGAGAATACTGTCCAGTGATTACTCTATTAAAACAAAACAAAACACTTTTTATAGTGCTTTTTATAATTGTCCTGTAATATTTGTAATCCTGTAATAATTGTCCTGTAAGTTTGTTGCTGTAAAATGTCATCTGCTTAGAATTTTATTATAAATCCCCCCACTTAGTTTGTTACAGCAGCACTACTTCTTACTTGATTTCTTAATACTTTTAATTGTGGCCAGTCATATCCAGTGTTTGAAGGTGGTTGACAACTATATTACACAAGCACAAAGGGTGTTTTTTGGTTCTGAGGGATTACCTTCCCACCTCATTCTAGGTACTTGGTTCTCTAAGTCTCTAGAGATGGGTTTTGAGATTAGATCAGTCTCTCAGTCCCTTCGCAACATCCTGTTCTGTCTCTGCATATTTGATGTCTCTACTAATTTGTCCTTGCTGTCATTATGGTGCCTAAACAAATGGCAGTCAGTGTCACTGCATCTCAGAGATGGTTCGTCGCACCAGCATGAAAAGTGTTACATATTTCTTAGTAATATGTTTGGTATCTTGCCGTGCTGCTTCCCTATCTTTAAGCTGAATGGTCATCCCTAAGATATTTCTATCCTCGTGAGCCTTTTATCTATTGCTACATATTGAATGCTGTGTTAAGATCTTCTAGGCTTATGCTGGCCATCCTTTTCTAATTGTTTCATGGTACAGCAGACCTGTTGCTGACTGGCTAAGCAGTTAGAAATGCTTTAACTGAAAAACTACCAAGACATTAAGACACTGAAATGCATGCAAATCTGGGTATGGCTTAATTGTGGATACTTCTGTAACTGTGATGTATTGCTGGAACTACAAAATCCCAACACCATTCAGGTGTGAAGTGTGAAATGTGCCTGTGTTACTGTTTAATAATAATAATAATAATAATAATAATAATAATAATAATAATAATAATAATAATAATAATAATATATTATCTAGGTAGATCTGCCATGCATCCACACCTACATAGGGCAAATTTTGTGTCTTGAGGAACTGACGTAGATTACAGGGGAAATAAAAGTTGGCTATTGAAGTACCCTTTCTAGCATGAACGTAACTCCATATCTTTTGCCAAGTAGTGCTTTGCAAGGACAGAAACAGCAGGGGATCTTTCTGATGTAAGTTGGAGTTGTTAATATTCTCAATCAGTGGGGATTAAGGATACTGTTACTACATTCTTGCACTGTCTTCAGTTGCATCTGTGGGTGAGAAGGGGGTAAGGCCATACTTTCCTTTTTCTCTTTTCTTCTCACTCAAGCTGAGCAGCTGGGTATATGTGTGTAAGAGAAATTCTGTTGTATATCAAGGATGGCCAACTGCCTGCCTAAAGCCTGCTGCTGTGCTCGTAGTATCACAGCAAAGTGCTTGTTGCTATAAAGCCACAAGGAAGTGTAGAACTGGATTTAACTCCTCACCTTTAATTGGACAACTTCATATGCAACATTTCCCTTGTTTATCTCCCTCTCCCAGTAAAGTGAGTGTGCATGTGGCAATGGAGCTGCTTTTTTTGCATACAACCAGTCCATCCCAGAGGTTGGTGTTAAAGTATATAAATTCAGTTTCATTCCAGTTCTTTGCTACTGCAGGAACATGTTAAACAGTGTTCCTGTCATAGAGCAGAAATGGGCAACTACAGAGGACTAGGGGGCGGCATTAGCCCTCCAGAGGACCTTGGAGGGCACCCCACCACCCCCACATCTATTTTCCCCAAATGCTCCCAAAAGATGCGTATGCAACACAAGGTGTGTTTTGGGACCTTATTGTGCCCCAGAGGGCATTTTCAGGCAAACTTTTTTTGAAAAATTTTGTAAAATTTAATTTTGACTTCCCCAGGGAGCCTGGTGGTGCACCAAATGTGGTGAAATGCCATCCACACCCCCTAAGGATCATTTTTGGGCATTTCAAGGAAAAGGCCTTTGGTTGACTATTTGATTACATGGTAAGATATTTTAATGGGGTATCTATGCTGTATTTTTATTGTTGTTGTCAAGAGTTTAAATGGTGGGATACTAATTAAATTAAAACAACACTTTTTTTTGTTAGAGCTAGACAGGAAAATTTTCTTTGAGGCAATCAAGTTTCTATGCTGTTGAGTCTGTGTAAGCAACCTGTAACAAACTGAACATACGTTTGGTAATCTTGAACTTCTGCACATTCACTCCGTTCGGGGTGAGGATAGCTTGATAGACTGAATTAAGTTCACAGGTGGTGCTCTGAAGGGACCTTAAGGGAGAGGGGTAATGTACCAATCTTTTATGTGCTACATTCTAAGAAAATTCTGTCTCCTTGTATGTCAATTGCCTGTTTACACTTATTTTACTTTTCACAGAATGTCTTATCCAGAATGCTTATTAGGAATATCCAAGGAAATTTCATCAAACTGTCCTTTTTTACAAAAACACCTGTGCAGAGCAGTGTGCGTGTGAAAAAGTTTGTAGTATAAACCAGCCAGGTTAGTATTTGCAGAATTCACACAGAGCTAACCACCTTGTACACAGATGATCCTCTGATACTCATCTAGCTGCTTCACTGTAAGTGCAGGTTCAGCCATTGCTCTATATGTTCCTCTTTTTCCTCAATGCAGTCTCCCCAAAATCTACAATTCAGTCAATCAGTACTTACCAGAGATCATTGGATACTCCATGCCAGTGGAGCTCGCCCTTTCTTCTTGAATCATCTGTGGGTTTTACTATCCCGACAGCCTGGGCTTTTTCTCCAGTTGGTGTTTCTTGTAGATATCTGCAGTGCTACTTTGCTTGAAAACTGTTGCCATTACTTCTGAATGATTCTACTAGGTCACTGGCACCTTAGTTTTTTTTTACTAGGGCACTGCTGCTACCCTTAATAGCCTACTGTGATGCCCTCTATTCTTGCTGCACAACTACTGTAGTTCATGACAACTTAATATGGTCAGCACAGTGAGTGTGCTGCTTTCCCCTGGATGCAATTCTTTGTTCTAGAAGCTCCGAGGCATGAGAGTGACCATTCCCCCCTGAGGCACAGTTCTATTAATACCTCTGTTTGGAACTGGACCTTGCAAGCTGTTGAAAGTGCTGAACAGACTCCAAATTCTTGCTGGCCCACTCAAGGCAGCACCTCCCTTCATACGGGCTATATGCTCTCAAACAAGCAGGAGGTTGATGCCAGGCCGTCTCTCCCTCTATCTGTGGAAAAGAGTGAGCAGAACAACTTATGGGTGACTGTGTTAGGCCTGCAATCTCTACAAGTCCAGATGAGAAACAAGGTGTCCAGCCTTGCAAAGTCACAGATATCTTTAATCATCTCCCCCCTGCCCCCTCCATATGCCTTCCCTTTTGCTTGTCCTGTCTCACAGTCACATTGGCACAGTAGCTCTGATGTCATGAAAGACTGATTTCTCTTGATCAGGCACACTGGTCAAAATGTCACTCTGTGCCCAGAAGTTCAGGAACGTGCCATTTAAAATTTAACAGCCTTCCCTGGCAGCAGTAAGTCATCATCAGCTTTTCAAAGACAGCAGGTGGATGGAGATCAGCTCAGCAGTCTTAAACACTTTTGTCAGATGACAGTAGCTACTTACAAGGGCAGCATATTATCCTCGTTAATTTTCAAGTCTCTCTTGTGTTTGTACTCAGTTTTATTGTTCTCATCAAATCTCCTTTGTAGCATCACATTATTAAAGACTATACGGGGGGCAGGGAAAGGAATTCATTTAAATTGTTGTAGCCCTTTTCATTTGATGTTTAGCTTGGCTGCATTATGACTGCCACTTTTAAGACCTGGTACAGACCTTACCATTAATTATAGGTGACTCAAATTTTGATCTGTTGTTTTGCAATGACACAGGACAGAAGATATGGGAGATATCCCCATTTTATCCTCACAGCAACCCTGTGCAAAGAGGGTGTGAGTGCTCCAGTTCACCCAGTAAGCTGAGATGGATATGGTTGGAATCTAGGTATCATGGTCCAAGTTCAACCGTTTCACCTTCTCTGCACCATGAGACGAAATGCAGTTAGTGGTCATTGATAGACTTGTCATCCAGGTATATATCTAAGCCCATTTATAGGTGTCCACCATCACATCCTCTGGCAGTGAATTCTGTAAATCAACTATTCAAGTTCTGGAGAGTACTTTTTCTTGTTGAATTTTGTGGACAGTCAGTTTCATTGGATGAGGCTGAATCTTTATATTGGTGGGAAGATAATACCTTTCCAGCTATTCACCTTATGTATAATGTTATAACTCTGTGTTATGCTGCTACTTAACTTTTTTTTTTCCTAAAGTGCTCCAAACAATACTACTTTTCCTGTGGGCAACTTCTGAAGCATTGTGTCAGCAAGGAAGCTGAAAAAGTTGGATGATGTTATATGAGTGAGCATACTTTTGCAGTGTTCTTAGAGGTGATATCTGTTTAGTGTAGAGATATGCTTGGGAGCTGAAATCTTAGTTTCTCCTTGTAATGAAAGACTAGGGTGTATACCAGGGTTTCTCAACCAAGGTTCTGTGAGAGGTTGTGTAATTTTTTGTGTAACTTTTTTTCTTGAATTGTAGATATAATGATTTTTATTCAGGGCTTCCCTGGGACCTGAAAATTATTTCAAGAGTTTCTCCAGGGTTAAAATGTTGAGAAATGCTGGTGTATACCGTGTGAATGTTAGGGCATGGTTAGATGGTGCACACTGACAGTATTGTATCAATAACACTTTGAGCATCCTTATTTAAAGATAAGCTGATTTTGTGCAAAAAATGTAGGCAGTCAAGGAAGTCCTTTATATTTTATTTATTTATTTGAAAATATATAATCTGCCTTTTAGGGAGCTATAAATAGGCTATAAAAGTAGTGAGGCAACTATGAGAAGCTGTTTAGAAACAGCACAAGCTAAAATGAAACAAGCAAGCCAGCAGAAATTAATCAGGAGTCATCCAGAAATGTATTGTGGTCCCTTTTTAAAGAATTTTTTTTGCTTGAAGGTGTACAGCACAAAGGTTTGACCAGTTTCTCTATAGAGGGAATTCCACAGTCTTGGTTTGTGGGTCTGTACGTGCCTTCAAGTAGCCTGCTGACTTATGGTGACCCCATGAATCCCACAGGGTTTTCTTAGGCAAGGAATACTCAGAGATGGTTTTGCCAGTTCTTTGCTCTGAAATATAGTCTACAGCACCTGATATTCAATAGTGATCTCCCACCCACATACTAACCAAAGCTAACCTTGCTTAGCTTCGGAGATCAGATGGGTACTGTGCCTTCAAAGTGTACCGCTATAGCATTGTCCCTGGCTTTATTACCAGGCAGGTCTGTTTATAAAGGGAGATTATAGCTCAAGACAATGACATTAAAACCTGAGTTGGGTCATAGCTCAGGGATGTACAACTGCAGAGGGAGTAGGGGCTATTCTCCCCTGCTTCATTCCTGTAGGCCATACCATTGCATTTAAACAAATCAGAAGTGACATAAGAGAAGAGGAGGTAAACCAACACACTTGCACCTGGTGTTGGGTGGTTTGGCTGGTTTGGGGCTGAAAATAACCTGAAAGGTGGTCCAAAAAGAGGTGTCTGGAAGAGATTGGGGGGCTTCTCAGGGGTTTCAGGGACCACACTTTGGGACCTCAAGTACTTCATTGGCATATAGACCTTGATATATGTGAATATGTAACTTGTTACTGATGAGGGCTTAAAGTCCCATATCAGCACTTAAATTGAACCTGGGAACAAATTAGTAACCAGTGAAGCTGGTGCAGAATTAGTGCAAAGTGAGGTGACTGTCTTGCTTTCACCAGCGTTCTAGGAGCCACATTTTGCACCTTTTGAAGAATCCAAATTGTCTTCAAGGGCAGCCCCAGGGAGAGAGAGAGAGAGAGAGAATCTGAGGCTGTAATCTGACCAGTCACGCTACTCTCCCATTTGTTTTTCTTTGGAAATTTGCTGTTTCTGTGTAGGATAAATGCTATGCGCACTTTATCACCCTGGATTGTGAGGTGCAAGGCTGCTGAAATTCTAAGCTTCTAATGTCTGACTGAAGCTGGATCAGCTCCTAAGAATTAGTCAGGCTGTAAAGAGACTGAAAGGAGGATATTGCAGTACAACCCCAGCCTTCAAAGATGGCTTATGAAAAACAAAAACTGTGTGGCTTGTGGGGGCGGGCCAGGATGAGAGAGAAGTCTTTAAAAACTCCCTGGTATGGCTGGTCTGGCCAGGAGGCTGCTTGCAAGGAGGTCTCTGCTGGGCTCAGTTTTATATTTAGCTGAAAACGGTAGCAGTTCAATTCCCTGCGCTATCGACTTACACCTTTGGAACACAACCTGCCGAACAGAGCAAAAAGGAACCCCTTTTGCATGTTGGTCTGGATTGACTTGAAGGGCTGAGCTTGGAGCCCCAGTCTCTGGAAGAGCTACTTTTCACAGTGATAGACAATTAGCTCCTCCTGGGGAACGTTCTAATCAGGGGTGGTCTGCATCTAGAGCTTGGCCACAAGGGACCCAGCTTGATTCCCATTGTTCTTTTGTATGCCCCCTTGGGGGGATTTGGCTGCTGTGTGGCAAGACATGGATGGGAGTCTGGTGCCTGTAGAAGGGTGTATACCCCATCAAAGAAATGATATGGGATCCAAGTCTACTAAGAAATCTAAAAGAGGTGTTCTCTTTTTTGAGGTGGAGATCCTGGATGCCAAGACCCGGGAAAAGCTGTGCTTCCTCGACAAGGTAAGGAATCTGATTTGGGAAGGAGAGGCATGAGGGTGGGGCTGGCCTTTTGCCATCATAGAGCTTTTGTAGTTTGATGAATAACTTTTTAAAGGGGAAGGCATTGGTATCTCATTCTGTCATGGTAAATCAGATGTTGATTCTTTAGGCCCATATAGTCAGCTGGAACATAATACTCAGCGAGACAGGAAAAATAGTTAGTAATTCTAGCTTTAGGTCAAGTTGGATTTCTGTTATCTCTGCATTCATATGAGAAGCAAGTACTATTGGGTTTTTTGTTTTTCTTTTTGAGAAGATGATCTGTTGTAAAATATTTAATCTATACATCTTCCTTGATACCTGAATGTTAGATTATTTGCTCACCACATCTTTGCGGGGGGGGGAGGAGAGAGATTAAAAACTTAACAACATTATCTGTTCATATTTCTCACTACATTAAAAGTAGCAATTGTTTCTTCTGTCAGAAAGAGTAATGAAGAAGTCTGTGTTACTAACTCTGAATTTCAACAAAAAGACCAAACGTTTTGTTTGGTATAAACTTTCATGGACTGCAGCCTACTGAGTAATGGCATTTGATGTTATGGTGAAGGTGTGGTATTTCTGTTTGCTTTGTCATCTGTTGCACACACTTCTGCTTAGGTTTTCTGGATCTGCATTCTAGCTTACAGGTTTCTGTAGAACAGCCCTAGAGCTCTTGGTGCATTAAATGCTACAATCTGTTAGGAGACCAGCTAGTACAGACATTCACACCTTTAAATCCTCACTGACGGCAGCTGCTAGGAGATGGATTTCCGCTGTAGCTTGGGAGGCCAGGGCCCTAAACCTTCGGAAAAGGTTGTTTCGGTAAATGGTCTTCCCTTTCTTACTGTGATGATTGCTCTGTCCCTGGCTTGATTGTGAATGTCACAGGGGAAAGAACTTGGCTACCGTAACTTCCATCACTGCTGTTAAATGCTCCATTCTCACAAAGAGTCAGCAAAGTGGAATGAATCAGGAACCGCCTTCAGTTTATGATGTAATGTGACCAAAAACTAGTTACAAATGCAAGACTTGCTGACCTTAAGATAAATTGCAGCATCCGTATTGTGGTAACACTTCTCTTACAGGCCAACCAAAAAAAGCATTAAAACCTCTGTGTAATTCTGTGTAACTGAGTGTGTGGGTCCTTTGCGCTATGTGTTGTGTCAAGGTACCTGCCTGTGAGGAACAAAAGCAAATAGATCAAACTCTCAGCTTATTCTTTCTTCTTTATAGTTTATCATCAAAAAGAAAGCTACTTTCTGACCAGAGTAATTGTTCCTGAAAAATTATGGAAAGCTGGAAATACCAATTTTGTGGCATCTTGAAAACAGATGGCAGAATTTTTTGGATGAAATCCCTCCTAATATACATGAGCCTCAGTGGCGGAGCTTGGAGTGCGTGGAGCGGGAGTGGACGGAGGGGCAAGGGTGGGGCTATGGCATGCAGGGGCAGAGCTTTGGGGTGTAGGGCATGACTATGATGCATGGGGGCCAGAGCTACGGTGCGTGGGCGTAGTTACAATGGACAGGGTGGGGCTACAGCATATGAGGGAGGGCAAACAAGAAGCCACGGCGCCCCCCAAAAATTGCCACCAGGCGTGCACCTCCCCATCACCTCCCCATCACCTCCCCATCACTACACAACTGATGAGCCTCCCCTAAAATGTGTCTCTGGATGCTACTAATTCATAGTGTGACCCAAGCAGAGCACAGTAAGGGCTGTGGTGTACAATGGCTACAGTGTTTGTAGACTAAGAAAACGGAAATGTTATTGATTGTATGTAGTCAATGTGTGCTGTGCAACATAGTGCAGAGATACCATCCAGAAGTGCCAGGCAGTCTGATGGAGAGGAAGATTCAAACTCTTTTTGTAATGACATGTTGGAAACTGTGACCTGATACATCAATTGCAAATGGCCGTTTATATTTGTAGTCATTCCTTTATCTTTCCAAAGGAGATGCAAGAAGAGCCCCTTTATATTCTTGTTCATTTTTTCCCTTTCAAAGGGGGATACGTTAGGAAGGAAGAAAAAGAGGGGAGAAGGGAAGACAGCGGTGGAACAAATTTCTGAAGAACCCTTAAGAATGTATAGGGTTTGTTGGTGTTTTGTTTGGTTGAGTGCCTTAATTATTGCTATGTCACCAAATTCTCTCCCATTTTGTATCAGATTCTAAAATATGTAGAGTGGAGTGCAGAACCCTCATGAAAGTAAAAAAAAATGTGAATAATCCCCCCCCCGTGCCCAAGTGAGTGCTCCCTTCCCATTCCTTTACAGGGCTCCCCCATTTGCTTGTGTTTTGCCCAGGTGCACTGCCTTCCTTCCAGGTGCCTGGACAATAGGCAAATAAAATGGTAGGGGGCAACTGCACGCCCAGAGAAGGCTTTTCACTCTAATTCATTTGTGTTTTGCTGGGTGTGCTGCCTTCTAGGTGCCTGGGCAATAGGCAAATGAATGGAAAGGGGCAGTGGCCCAACCAGAAAAGGCACATGCATGGGGCTGCCCCCTACCATTTGCTTGCCTTTTGTCCAGGCCTGTGGAAAGAAGACATGTATACATGGGCAAAAGGCGGGGGGAGTATGAGGGGGAGGCAGGCGGGTGCCTTGCGAATAATCAAGTTTGTGAAGATCAAACCTGCAAATATGGAGGGAGGACTGTATTGTGAACCCTCCTGCATATTGGTAACCTCTGCATCTGTGACTTCAGGTTAACTCAGGGTGTTGTATCCTATACTTAAAATGGCGGCAACATGTACTCAGACATACTGAAGCATCCACATGCACATCACCACCATTTAATAAGATGGGACATGAGCTTTCATGTTTTTTTTATTCACAGGGGTTCCTTGAATGGAACCTGTGCAGATATAGAAGGTCCACTGTAAACAAAGAAGTGATTGCAATGCAGTAAAGTTTTTAAAAAAAGAATGTATAGATGTGGTAAGAAACTGTACTTACTTTTCCCTCTCTCCTACTGAGGATGGCAGTTCAGCTTTGTGGAAGGGCAGGATAGTAACTGGCACCACACCCATCTGTGTTTCAGTTGTTGTGGGCATTGTTAATCCTTTCAGACAAATGAGGATCGTGTACTGACTGTGGAGGGAGCAGACGGACTAAATATAGAGAGGTGACTGAAATAACATTCAAACATGCCTGCAAAGGAAGAATTCTAGCTTCCTCCTGTTTGTTGAATGCCATCTATTTGTTTAAAGCACATCCTGGCAGCTAGTGTCAGTGGAGCCCATCCTCAGTATTCACTTAACAAATGGAATTCAAGAACATACAGTTCTTCTAGTTGGAGACCAGCCATTTGGACTGTCTCTTCCTTATTTAATTCATAGCCCACCATTTGGCTACAGACAGCATTCAAGATGACTGTAACACTCAAATAGTAGGAGAGAAGAGCTAATTTGTATGGCTTTCTTTAGTGGTGTTAGACAAGACGATATATGTGCTTTAATAATTATATACAGAGCATAAATTAAAATAAATCCAATCATTAGTTGTGAATACAACCCCTTACATTCTGAGACTTTGTGTCTCTTTTACATAAGGAGTTCTAGATTTTGGAAGCAAATCCTGAGGTGACCATCTCTCATGTCCTCATGGGTCATATTCCTGATGGTGGCAGGACTCGGAGAAGGGCATAACCTTGGCAGATTGAATTCTATAATTAATGTAGTGTCACTCTTTTTCCTCTGTCCATTAGAGCTGCCTTGCCATTCTGTAAGGTTTGGCAGTAGATCTTCCTTGTGTGGCCCACAGTCCTATAAAATGACCACTGAGGTGCTAACTGTCTGTCATGTGAGAAGGATCTTATTTGCAATGGGGTCATCTTGCTGACTTGTAAATTTCATTAACCTGACTCCTCTTAATCCCATCCAAACTTCTGGGTTGTTTGATTTGTCCTCAACAACACTGTTGATAACCTTCTTCTTTGCTCTGCTCCAGGCTCTTCTATACCTCAGTGCTGGTTTGGCAGGTCAGTCTTCCTATTCCTTTGAGCATTTATTCAGTTTGTTCTGGATCAGAAAATCAGCATTGTAAAGGAGAAGAGAACCATATCTATCCAGAGGGAAGTTGGCTGTCAGCTGCTTTGGACACCCAACACCGCCATCTGCTTGGGTTAGTTGTGATGGCAATGGTGGGCACACCCTTCTGAAATGTCAGCTTCTCCTCCTTCACCTCAGTCAATTCCTTGAATGCCAGAGGCATTCTACCGAGGGAGGAGAGGGAAACACAGTGTTTGTTTTGAGTTGAGTATGAGATCCTTCCTAGAATAGGAAGAAGGAAGAAACAAATAGCATGAGGAGAATGCAGAGGACTGGGTTCTGCTATTAATAAGCTTGCAGTTTGATTGGCACAGGATCCAAAATTCTGGACTTAGAGTCATAGATTCATAGAATCCTAGAGTTGGATGGGACCTCATGGGCCACTGAGTTTTACCCCTTGCCAATGAAGGATCCCCTGATGAGGCATCCCTACCAGATAGCTGCCCATTCTCTATTTGAAGACATCCAAAGGAGATCCCACTACCACTCTAGGCATTTGGTTCCATTGCTGAACTTTTCTTCTTGTCAAAAAGTTCCTTCTCATGTTCAGTCAAAATTTGCATTCCTGTAACTTCAGAACATTCGACCTGGTCCTACCCTCTAGAGCAGCTCTATGTCAGCCTTTCAGGTGTTCATCATATAACCCTCCAGTCGTCTCTTCACCAAGCTGAATATGCCCAGTTCCTCCAACTTTTCCTCATATGTTTTGTTCTCCACACTTCTTACCATCCCTGTTGCCCTTCCCTGAACCTGCTCCAACTTGTCCATATCCTCCTTAAAATGAAGCACTCAGAACTGAACA
The DNA here is from genome assembly GCA_948474755.1 of Ctenosaura bakeri. NCBI lineage: Eukaryota > Metazoa > Chordata > Lepidosauria > Squamata > Iguanidae > Ctenosaura > Ctenosaura bakeri. The sequence continues at coordinate 68,319 of CAOLHI010003244.1, read as the reverse complement.
CAGTACTCCAGATGAGGCCTGATGTTTGCCTTTCTCCAGTTCTTTGGCACCACACCTGTTCACGACGTTCTTAAAATTATGGCAAGTGGTTCAGAGAGTATATCAGCAAGTTCCTTTAGTATTTTGGGATGCAGTTTGTCTGGTCCTGCAGATTTGAATTCATTTAGGTTAGCTGGGTGATTCCAGACTAACTCCCTATCAGTGTTGATTTGCAAGCCAGATCCCTTGCCATGGTCTCTGCTGATGCATGGAGGCACACAATTCTTTTTGGGGAAGAAACAGAAGGAAAATTAGTATTGAGTAATTCTGGTTTTTCATTGTGATCTGTTAGCATTTTACCATCCTTATTGAACAGTGGTCCCACTGTCTCTTTGGTCATTCTTTGTCTTGATTGTATCTGAAATCCCCCCTCCCTTTTTGTTACTCCTTCATGGCTGCTTTTGTTTCAGCTCATTCTGAGTTACAGCTTTCCTTCCACTAGTCTTGCAAGCTTGGGCTACATATCTGTACACTTCCTTGGTGATTTGTTCTTCCTTCCATTCTATATACATACACATTTTCCCCACTTCCTCCTTGAGTTTGCTTGTAATCAGATTGGCTTTTTCAGATGTTTCTCATTTTTTTTCTTCCCTGGGATTGTTTATGATCTGGTTTTTTGCACCTCCTTCTTCAAGAACTCTCACCCTATCTCAGTGTCTTTTTGCTTTAGCATATCTAGCCATGAGATTCTACACAGTAATTCCCCATACTTGTTAAAATCACCTTTCCTGAAATCTAAGGTCCGTGTTCTTTTCCCTGTCCTGCAATTGTGAATTTTAGCATTACATGGTCACTTCCCCCTAAAGTACTAACTACTTAGGTTCCAGTGACCAGCTCCTCTCTGTTGGTTAGGATCAAGTCTAAGATTGATGGTCTCTGCTGCCTTTTGAAATAGGAAATTATGTGCAAGGCACAGCAGGAATTTGCAGGATACCTGTGTTTAGCAGAGTTAGTCTCCCAGCTGGTAACAAGGTAATTGAAGTCCCTCATAACTACTAACTCTTGCCTCTTTGAGATTTCTGAGATTTGTTTTTGAAAAGTATCATTGACCATCTCCTGTTGAACAATAATTTGTAAATGTGCAAAATGACCCCAAACCTTAAAATTCTGTGAATTTCAATAAACAATGTGTTCCCTCAAACTGAACCTTTACTGCAATACCTAGACCTGATTACATGTTGAAATGTTATCAGAGTTGAAGACACAGGCAATCAGCAAATGTCCAGACATTCAGGGATATGAGAAGGAAGGAAGGAAGCCTCTTTTTTGGTTGCTGAAATCTCTACCTGCTCTTGCAGGTAGTATTGGCTAAGAGCAGGATGAAACTAAGCAGTGGACTGAGTTGGGGCCAGGAACTAAGGTAAAGCCAACTGCTGCCATTTAATACAAATCTGCTTGAATTGGCATTTCAAGGACTAAGGAAGCAATTTTTAATTAAAACACACACGCACATACTTTTAAAGAGCTACATTTGTAAGATGCCAATATGAGCTACTGCATACCCGTTAATAAACTATTTTTTAAAACCATTATGAAAATTGCAAACAGCTGGGTTTTTTCCCCCCTAAACACTTGAAACTTGTATTTTAGATGCAGAAAATGTGACAAAATCACCTGGTGTGTGCTTTATAGAGGGGTATGAAAAAACTGTATTACAGAAGAACACAGAATCTTTCTTGCATGCCTTATTAGTCAGGAATGATTTGACTTGCTTGTGGTCCCTTTCTGTGGGGCTTTTTTATGGCGCCATTTTATACTGTTCTCCCATCTCTGAGCCATCCTGATAAAGCAAATGACTGATTGTTGCACAAGTCTTGGTAGACAGTCCTGGGCAAATTAATGGGGTTGGAGCAAGAGGGAAAGGCTTGAATGAGGAAACAATTTCTAAGAGAATTCAGGCTACTGGAGTCACAGACCAGCCTGCTTGTTTAGCTGTAACTCAAGACCTGGGTTGTGTTTGTCAGGTTGAGTTGCTTTTTCAGGCTGTTAGAGGTGCTGATCCACGCTTGGCACCTGTCTGGGAATGTTCATACATTCCTGTTGCGTTGATCTGAAAGCCGAGTTGTGTTCCCTCAAACTCACAGGTCAACTGTCTGCAGGAAGGTCCAACAGATTCCTCTAGTAACAACTGTGTGTGTGTGTCTGGTGGGGATTGTTTGTGTAGTGCAGACACTGCCCCCTTCAGCTTCCAGTGTCATGATGCGGACTGGAAGTAGAAATCCTTCAGCCCTTGATTCTCACAGTGTGCAACTCAAGGGCTGCTGGGGTAGAAATGACATTTCGGAAAACATATAAAGGAATCTTGTAGCATCTTTGAGACTAACTAGAAGAAAGATATTTGTAGCATAAGCTTTTAGTCTCCTTTATCAGATGCATTGTGTTGCTTTTATGAAGAAGACAAAGTATATTGAGTCTACAAAAGCTTAGGCTACAAACACTTTTCAGCCAGTTAGTTTTAAAGGTGCTACAATGGCTTTATCTTTGACTTTTGGAAAACAGACAAGCAAGATGTAGCTTAAAAGCAGAGCTTCTTGACTTATGAGTGCCAATATAATGATCACGTTGCCACTGTGTATTCAGAGTAAGGAATTTAGATGCGGATGGGCTAGATTTTAATTGTGAAAGATCCAGTGCTATATGTGTAGAAGAAATACAGTGAAAATGAACACCTTCTGTTTGTCCATAACTGGCTTCCCCTTTCCTTAGTGAGGCCTGTGTATAGTCTGTGCATTAAAAAAAAAACCTATTCTGTTGGAGGCTGAATCTCATGTGTGTGTGTGTGTGTGTGTGTATGTATGATTTTTTCTTGTTACTGATCAGATAATTTGTAGAACAGAACTAGAATGGATTGTGAGAACTGGGCATAAACTGTATCCCTTAATCAGTGAAAGTTCTGCTGAGTCTCTTCTCTGGCTTTTGAAGAAAACCACTCTGTGACCAGCAGCAGTGCCTTTTGATGGTTCCCACTTGTTTCACTGTGAGCTTGCTCACCAAGTGAATCTAGACCGACTTTTCTAGCCTTGCAGGCTCCATCACAGAGGAGTGAGGTGCTCTACCTTGCAGGTGATCTCATAAACAATACTACACCTGCTACCTTACTGTTCTGTCAAGCCACCTGACTGTGGCTCCCCTCTTAGCCCCTGTGCTCCTGACAGTGATCATTGGCATTTTGAGGACATACGCTCCACATTGGCTGTCTTTGCTACCATAACCAAGTGATTAGGGCAGATGTCTTTGGTGTTTACTGTGAGTATTCCCATCTCAGAAGTTTTCTTATTTTTGCCCCATGGGTTAACGTTCCTTCCCCAGGCATGCAGAGGGTCAGTGTAGGCATGTTGTTCACTTTCCTTGGTGGGGCATGAACTTCTGTCTGCCACTACATGTCCTATGGAGTGAGGCACTGGAGGTTGCTATCAGTATGTGTCTGCCTTCCTTTGGCTGCTTAGCAAGACACTCTTTTCCCTTTCTCAGTGGGTGTTGAATGCTTGTCCCAAGAAGACTGTGTGTCTTGCCCAGGGATCTACATGGACACTAGAGTATGTGTTTTTGCCACTCCCCCCCATTGTGTGTGTGGGGGTATTGTGCTCTGTTAAACAATAGGCATGAATAGCAAAAGAGTATTCAAACCTTCTGTGACAAGGCTTACTTCACTCTCTCTCAGACTGATATGGCAGTTCCCTAATCTGATAAAGCACCCTGCCTTTTCCACATAGCTGTGCCTTCCCACCTTGTAACACCACCTTTGTGTCAAAGGGCAAGATCTTTCAATGGTGATTTAGAACCTCTGTATAGTCCTATGGTAGCATGTTTTCTGAGTGTCTTTAAATACTGTATACCACTCAACTGAGTCTGTATTTATAAAAATAACCTGTAATATTTATTAAGATAACATACAGAACAAAGTATTGGAGTTCAGATACTGGTCAAAATAAAGTTCTTCAGAGTACTTTTAGTCAGTTTCCTTGTATCTTTAACCTCTCATGTAAGCACAGCCCTTTGGCCACCCCATCACCAAAAGCAAAACCCCCAATCTAGGTCACACTTTCTGACCAGATTCTGTAGTGGCTTAATTGCGCTTCTGTTTCTCTCTATGTTTCCCCTGAGAATTAAACCCTTCCTACACAGTCACCTTCACCAGCTCTCTCTCTCTCTCTCTGGTGAGAATTCACATTGAAGGACTGCCTCAAAAGACAATCAGTGTTTGCCCTTATATATCTTTTCCTCTAAGCTACCAACCCTTCCCACACACTACTGGGCTGGGTTTCTTTCCAGAGAAGCTATTCTTGTTGCCTGGCAATCTGTTTCTAGGCTGCTCTGGGACTCCAGTTGGAGGGATACCTGGGGAGTGGGTATTAAAAAGGCAGTTGCTGATTGAGTTACTGGGGAGGATGGAATGGAACCAGTCATTTTGCTTTTTTTAGAAGGGTGGGTAGATGGTGGTGGAGTTAGTGTGTAAGAGTATGTACTGTGGCAGTGTCCTGGATGTGAATTCATTGGCTCCCTTTGTGTGTGTGTGTATTGGGACAGTCCCTAATTGGTTGCTACTGGCAGCTTCTCCAAGGGTGCTGGGAGCATGTCTCTTGTTTCCCACCATTTTTGTATCTTCTAATTGGGTGTTTTTTCCGCACCTGAGCATATGTTAAGGACTGTTCTGCTTTTAGTGATCAAATATCTCCAGTCTTAGCATAAGGTGACTAACCATGGAATGATTCAGCTTGAGGTCAGTTCAAGCATGTTCATCTGGACTAGAGGATGATTGGCTCCAGGGGGCACAAAATTAGTTCAGCTTTTTTTATTGGGAGGAGTGCTTTGGTTCCCTGAACTCATTTGTCTGTTTTCTTTTCAGGTAGAACCTAATGCCACCATAGTAGAGATCAAGAACCTCTTCCATAAAACCCGTACGTATGGAGTTAATTGCTTGTGTAACTAAATACGGGTCCCTCATTGTTTTTTGTTGGATTAGGGGTAAATTCCCAGGGTGTTAGTCCCTTATCTTTGAAAGATAAAGACTGGTTCAATTAAGAATCAAGTCTCCTTCAGCAGAGTGTGCAAGTGGAATTGCTGAGTCTCTTGGGCCCCTCTGATACTAGGTTCAGCAAAATACAGTCAGTTTGACTCTCACAAATTTGATTATTTGTGAGTTTCTTCAACTCCTGCCCCCCCCACGTGCTTCTTTTCTGGGGGAACCTTCCCTCTTGGCGGCTCTGATCAGGCCATGCAGCTCTTTAAAAAACCCCTCTGGTCCTCTTTCTCCTCCACCAGCCACTGGCCAGCTAAGGATGGCTTGCAGCCTGATTTTTCAGAACCACAAACCCTTTCCCGATGCCCTCCCCATACCCAGGAAAGGAGGTGGGCAAGAGAGGGGACGGTTAGGGCCACCATGCTGACTTTCCCCCCTTTTACTGTCTTTCCCCTGACCTGATTTGGATACTGGGTGCCCGTTCTCCCCTCTTTGCCCCAGACCCCTTCTTACAGACACACATGCACACATGTTTTGTTATTTGTGGTTTTTCCACTTTTGCAAGGGTCCTGCACCTCTAAACCCTAGTGATTGTGGAGGGCCAACTGTAAATCAGACAGGCAGGAAGCAAATTGCTTAACTAAAAAAATGTTACTGCTTACATTTAAACGTACATTAAGAGATTAAAAGTGTGTGTGTGTGTGTGTGTGTAGAGAGAGAGGGAGAGGGAGAGGGAGTGACAGGCAGACATTGCCTAGGCCCTGGATACTGAGAGGAAAGTTCCAAGTAAAGAAATGCCTTGGAAAGACCTTCCTGTCCTCCACTCCCCTGTCCCTCGCCCGTGTGGACATGCAGGAATAAGGAAGCCCTCACTGGTGTGGGCATGGGAAGGAGCTCCCCTCCACTCTCCTGCTCCTTGTCCACACAGGTGCGCAGGAAGAAGGGGGGAAAGTTCCCCCCTGCATTCTCCTGTCTTTCTGCTGGGTCAACTGCAGAAAGAAGGCAGGAGGAAGGAGAGGGGAGTGCTTACTGGGGGGAGTTATTTGCAGTTTTTTGATGTTTGCGAGCATTCTGTACCCCAAACCCTTGTGAAGTTTGAGGGGCCACTGTACTAGAGACAGTATAGATAGGGTAAAGGCATGCAGGACACCCATACTGTCTAACGCCCTATTGCTGTCATAGAAAGTGGGAGAAGAAGGTATTAGAAGAATGCTTAGTTGAGAAAAAAATTTGTTTTGTCCCTTGTCTTACTCTTTTGCTGGGACTGGCCTCTGATAGAGAGACAGAAGACTGAAAGAGCGGAGCCACTTTATGAATAAAGTTAATATTTGGAACCCTTTTCAGTATCAAAATAATATTGGAGGAAGTGGAGAATCTGAAGTAGGTTATATGCTTGAAGTGTTGCATGTGTCTGTAGAATTGGTGTCACCCAATGTTGTAAGAGCGGTTTTCTTCTGTAGTTGCTAGAAAACATTTTTGAAGTAGCAAAAGGCAGTTAAGGCTATAATCACATATCCCTTACCTGACAGTAAATCTCTTGCTGTTGTTGCTGCTGTGTGCTTTCAAGTCATTTCCAACTTATGGAGACCCTAAGGGGTTTCTGAGATGTGAGTGTGTGTGAGTATGAGTGTGATGTGCCCAAAGTCACCCAGTAGATTTGTACTGAATTCATATACAGACATGTGTAGAATTGTGCCATAAAACACGATTTAAATATCTTAATTTTACTCATTCTTCTAAAACAAATCCACGACGGTTATTTTCAATTTCCCCCAAATTTCCATTTGTTTTTACACCCCTCCCCCATTTCCCTCTTTGCTAAGTGGGCCAGAATCCTTGATCACTAACTCATTAGTGATAATCTTGGGGTATACAGGAAGTGCATCCCTGGTGACACACTTTTTCCTCTCACCTTTTGGAACACTGAATTGAGGTGTCTTCTACTTGGACTTCTTTCTTGACCCAAATTCTTGGGGTTCACTTTCTGTAGCATTGACCTTTGATGTTGGAAGCTTAGTACTCACAGTGCCTGCTCAGCAGTGGAAGCCCTTGAGAGTCTCTCTTGAGGGGCTGAAGGGCTGCTCCAGAAGAAACACTGCATAAATATAGATTTGGCCAAAGCTATTCAAGAAGAATGTTGTCTCTTGTTTTTCCCTCTCTTGCCAAGTCTTAGGGTACTGGAGTAAACCCTTAAGACTGGAAAGGGGTGGGCAACTAGAGGCAACACTTAAAAACCCAAGGCCAGCTGTATAACAAGATCATAAATTCCTCACCGTGTTATATTGCTCCTAGGTGAATGTTGTAGAAACCTGCTGACTTAAGTTTAAAGGAATGGAGAGTGCTGCTGACAACAGTTACCCTATAATTTTACTCCCTAGAACAAGGGAGTGGTATGTTTCCTGGATCTGGATCTGGCCCCGGTCAGGATTCTGGGCCCAGCATTTTGGACTCATTGAGGTTTCCAAACAGTTTTTTATGAAAGGGCTGTTTTTATGGCATGTGCGTAGAAAAGACTCCTGCCTGGATAGTAGACTGGATGATGCAAGAAGCTTCTTTCTTTCTTTTTCCAGATCCTCAGTGGTATCCAGCCCGGCAATCTCTGCGACTAGATCCTAGTAAGTTGATGTATCATAAAGCATTCCATTATCCCTTCCTTAGGGTAACTTTTATTGACAGTAAAGCAATGTAAAAAGAAATAAAAAGGTAGGCTGCTACTAGACTATGTGAACAAGGTTGCTGGGTCATGGTCTGGATGATGCAGCTATGACCTGGAAATTTCTGCATGTGTGAATTTATATGACGGTAGTGTATGAAATGTTATACATCCCTGCAATAAGCAGGCATTTCTGGAATTCCAGATATATGGATTAGTGAAAGCTTATTTAAACATCCGCCTCTTCTTGTGGTGTCTCCCACCTCCATCCCCACATTCAGCTTATGTGTCTTCCTCCTAGATGCTAAGCAGTATGTAGTTTTGTTCCTACAGAACCAAAGAGGTAGCTGCTGTACTTGATGTTCCTCCCAGTCAAGGTGCTTGAGACAATTGCAGCTTCATTGTGACTTCTCTTATCTTCCAGAGGGAAAGTCTCTCAAGGATGAGGACATTCTTCAGAATTTGCCTGTGGGCACCACCGCAACCCTGTATTTCCGAGACCTGGGAGCACAAATCAGCTGGGTGACAGTGAGTGTACCTTTTCCTTTCCCCAAAAATTTCCTTCCCCACTTATGTCCTTGATTTTCTTTGTCTTCTTCATCCTGTTCCTATTCTTTTCAGGTCTTCCTCACAGAGTATGCTGGGCCACTGCTGATCTATTTGCTTTTTTACTTCCGGGTGCCCTTCATCTATGGAAGGAAGTACGACTTCACCTCCAGCAAGTACTCTGTTGTGCAGTAAGTACCAACAGGCCAAGGGCTTCTTTTTTGTTCTTGGTCTTCATCTTGAACCAGAATATTGCCCACTCTTAGCTGGGAACTGGGTTCATATAAAGGAAGGGCAGTGGATAGAACATGTATTTCATTTTTTCCTTCCTCTCTGGTTGGACTGGCCTCTCTTTTTTTCCCCTTGCATCCTGCTCTTAGGATGACAATATTCCCTATACCACAGTCAGCACTTTCAGAAGCAACACTTTAGCTGTGGAAACAAGAATGATGTGGCTGAATACCAAAAGAGCCAATGTGAGAGAGTGGTTAGAGTGCTGGACTGGAACTTGGTGGGTTCACTGGTCTTGGGCCAGTCAGTTTTGTTCAGTCCATTAAGAATCTCTGGTTTAGATTAATACTTTGGGCCATTTCTTGGGGACTTTATCCTGACCATGCTAATTCTTAAAAAAGACAAATTCACAAAGATCTGACTAAGGAAAGACCAGTGTACGAAAGCTCAAAGCAGAGAGGGAACCTAAAGAGAGTGGGTTGTGACCTGCCTTCCAGATGCTGCTGCTCCAGGGTGGCAGAATATCATCTGTATTTCTGTGGTAGATTGCACTGCTGCAGCAATCTCTTCTGTCAAATTTCTCCCTTTTTCTTCCCAGCCTGGCCTGTATTTGCCACTCTTTCCACTACATCAAGCGCCTCCTGGAGACTCTCTTTGTTCATAGGTTCTCCCATGGGACAATGCCCTTGCGTAACATCTTCAAGGTGAGCAGGGCTTTAGGTAAGCTCAAGCAAGAAGGGGGCAGGGAAGGGCAAGCAGTACAAGGGTTGGAAAGGGCAGCCTTCGAAAGTCCTCCTTGCTCTTTTCAAGTAGCAAGTGCTGTTCTCCCATCTTGGTGGGACTAAGGGAAAGGACTGCTTGAGCTCTTCCAAGATCATGAGAGTGGCTTTGGCAGCAGATCTCTTTTGGCTCCTCTGGAAAGCTGTTTCGTAATGCAGTATTTCTGACTCTTTCTCCAGAACTGCACTTATTATTGGGGCTTCGCTGCCTGGATGGCCTACTACATCAACCACCCTTTGTATACTCCACCTGGTAAGCTGAGAAAAGAAGAAGCAGCCAGGGTCTTGGTGGCCACTGCTGGCCAGAGTCCCAGCCAAATAAAGAAGGCAAATATTTTGTTTGCATGTTTATGTGCAAATTATTTACAGATCACTTTTCTGCCCACCAAGGCCCCCAAAGCAGTGTGCAATAAAATCAGAATATAAAAACAAAACAGAAAAAAATATTTTAAAACATATTACCAAAATGTTTAAAATTCACTTTTAATGGCTTGTCAGTAAGTTTGGAGCCAACTGGCCTTCTTACGGTGACATGGAGTTATTTCCCCCCTCCCCCCTTGCCTTGTAATTTACCAAAAAGAGTTTCTGTGTGGGAACTTTGGTTGCATTCCCATGACTGAAAGTTTGAGGTGGTGCAGCAGGGAATGTGCTGCTCATGTAGTTGCTAATGAGTTAGTTCACCATTTCATAAGAGTATGGTCATGGCTCTGTCCATTCTTTGACTCTGGACTGTGCAGAAATGTGATGGACAGGTAAGTCAGCAACCCCAGCCTGCTTAAAACAAAAATTTATGGCCCTGTTACTGTAGAGATAGGTCTGAAAGAATGTAGGCAGTGCCTAGAGACAATGCTTGGTGAGCCAAGGAGGATTTCCAGATGGTTGCCAGGAGGCAGGTCTTCAGTCTTCTACATAGCTCCCTGAGCAGTGGAGAAAAGTTTTGCTGAATGAACAAATGCATACATTTTCCTTTTAGAGCAAGGTTCAGATTATATCTTGGGCAATAAAACAAAAAGGTGGAATTATGTGGGGTAGGCAGAAATCATATGGTCACTGCCTTAAGAGGCAGATTGTAATTTTTTTTCTTCCTCCCTTTCCAGGATTCCTCAAACTAACTGACTGCATGTGAGCTAACATTTTTGGCCTTGGCTTCCTTCTGATGGACTTTTGCTGTGTTTAGGTGGTCATTGCACATGGCTGTGATCATTCATTTCTTCTTGCCATAGAGGCACAGCAGACATACAGCAGGGATGGGAATTGTGTTGGCTTCCAGATGTTGTTGGACTACATCTCCAAGCAGCCTTAGCTGGTATAGTCAGTGGTGAAGAATGCCTGGAGCTGGAGTTCAGCAACTCTGCCTTATGGGATGCTGCATGTTATCCATTCCACTGCTCTGCATGTGCCTCCTACCAGTGAAGAGGCAAATGAAGAGATGGGCTTCTCCTTTCTATTTTGTGTAGTGACTTTAGTGTCAGGCTAGAATGGGAGAGGGTCAGGTTCAAATCCTGTCTGGCCCTTTAATGTACTGGCTGACCCTGGGCCAGTCACGGTGTTTCATTGTTTCTTGCCTCACAGTGTTACTTTGAGGATAAAAATGGGGTGAGAAAAACACTGCCCTGAACTCCTTGGAGGAAAGGCAGGTATAATGGCAGTAAATACTCAGCCTCTAGATTGTCTACCATAAATTATTCTAAAACTTAAATTATTATTCACTTGCCAGCCTATTAAGGTAATTTATATGCAGACTATCTATCTTCTTGTGGATGTAACATTTTTGGATTTCCTACACATATCTAGTTTGCTCTCTGTCAGTTTTCATTAGTGTTTCAAATGTCAGAGCTCCTGTACTTTTATGCACATTGCTACTTGTTTTTCTTCATTGACTTCTAAATAATTGAAAAGAGAACCTCTTCCCTTGATTTTTAAAAAGCTTTCACATACCCAGTTCTAAAACTTCCTTATATGATTTGTGATTTTCCTCCTGCATTTAGTTAATGGAGGAAGAAAGGAGGGAAAAAGGACATTGGTGCCTCCAAGGGAGTTAAGGTCTGTAGCCTCTCTCCCTGTTTCTTCTCTTCTGCTATGAACTTCAGCTTGATCACAACTTCACAAACACAGCTATGTAGTTGCTGTCATGAGTTTTCCTCTAGGCAATTCATCTGAGTTCTGTTTGCACTGTGGGAATTATTGTTTGTAGAGACATACTATTTATTCTTAGTGTCCAAGTTACCTTAACATGATGTTTCTTCCCCCCCCCACTTCTCCTTGTCCCTCCTGCCCTGTCAGCATATGGACATGAACAAGTGAAATTGGCACTTTTTCTATTCCTGGTAAGAATTTGTTAAACCTCTTAGAATTTGATGTAATAGCCCTATGTAGGATTGAAGGGGCTGGTGGAGGTTGTGATAGAAAAAGGAGAATAATATTGTGAGGACAAAGTAAGTTCTAGCAGTTGGTAACTGTGGACATTTGTGAAGCAGCTGTGAAAAAGGTCTTTGTGGTGAAACACAGCTGTGCCAAGGTCCTGGGCTGTTTGTTCCATGAGGTCAATCCTATGGAAAGGGAATGCTGGATCTTGCACAAACTACAGGGGTTCTCCCATGAAAGAGAGAGCTGGTTTGCCTTGTTGGGTCATGTGGGTAGAAAAAGTGTTGAGGAATGGGGAGCAAGAAAGATTGAGACTACAAACACACCAGAGGTTATCCTGGACAAAAGCTGAAGTAGGTCAGAACTTGGGACTGGGACTGGGTATTCCGTGGTAACTGAAAAACACTAGGTGTGGCAACAGGTGCTCAAGTAGCTGAAGTGAGAAATTGCTTTCTCCTCCCCTCAAGTGTGCTGCAGCTGTGTGTCAGACCAGGGTGGTTGGTGGTGGTGCTGTGGGTTCCCTTCTAAGAACACAGCATGTTGTAATGAATGAGAGGACACGTTCCCACCAGGTCCAAAACAGACGCAGGGAAGCAACAGGGCAAAGAAAGAGAATGGAGCTGAGGTGAACACATGATAATTTCATTTGTGTGTACCTTGGCTTACTTTAAGGAGGATAAAAGGTCCAAGAAGAGGTAGTTCTTCTTAATCCCTGCTTCTTTGCTTTGAGCCAAGGCTTCTCTGCACATTGTTCTAGAACCCTTTTTTGATGCAAGGGCCCAGTGGCCGCTGTGGAAGGGGAGGTCAGAATTTACCAGTAAGAGAACAGGAGTCCTTCTTGCAGTGGCATGTTCAAGTCACTCTCTCCCCCTACGGATTAGTTCCTATGTTAAAAGGAAGAAGCTTTACATCCTTGGTCAGAATCATCTACAGGTTTTGGGGTAGACTCAGATGTCATAATCTGGTTTGGAGTGAAAATAGGTGCTTGGACCCAGTATGTTGACCCACTGGCTCTGTTTCTTCCTGCAGTTTTGTCAGCTGGGAAATTTCTCAATCCACATTGCTCTGCGAAACCTGCGCCCTGCTGGTGAGTAGAGAAGAGGAGGGTTATAGGAAATGGGGCTCTGGGTTGCAGAAGAAGTGCCATCTCTTGGTGGTGCAGTGGTTAAATGCCAGTACTGCAAGCCAGAAGGTTGTAAGTTCGATCCTACCCGGCTCCAAGGTTGACTCAGCCTTCCATCCTTTCGCAGGTTGGTAAAATGAGTACCCAGCTTGTTGGGGGCATGTATAGAAATGTTTCGAAATACATGCTATTTCTAAGTTGTTCGCTGCCTCGATCCATATGGAGAGGCGGGATACAAATAAATAAATAAATAAAGTCTTTGATGGGACTATAGAGGCTGCAGATAATACAATCACACAAATAAAATACAGACACACGCTATACAGATCTTTTTATGATGCTGATATTCTTCAGCTTTCTAGATTCTGTGTGTAGATGATATTGTATATATCTTTATGGACACCTGAAGGGCTGCTAGAAGTCATCTAGTCCAACTATGTTTTGGAAGAGAAATTATACCCCAGACACCTAACAGATCCTGTAAATGATCCTCTTTTTCTAAATGTCTCCAGATTTTTCAAGTATAAGTTTCCATAAGCAGTCAGAATGTCATATTGGAAGAAGGTGCCCAAGCAGGTTTAATTGAATAATTAAGCAGTTTTTCACTGATGAGCTGTGTAGCAGCCCAGTGCCCATGAACCACATTTGTTTCAGATGAAATATGTAATTGAACTGTGGGAGGGGTGTATAAAGGTAATAGCAGTTTCTCTTGGAGCATCCTGTGAGGAAAAAAATATAACAACTTCTTTGCTGAGCATGCCAGTCTGACCCAAGAGCTCCCTAATTATACTAGAAATGCTGTACCTACTGTAGAGAAAACTTAAAAGTTTATGAAAGACATGTAACTAGACCGGTAATGCTAAACTGTGAGTGAATGCTTTGTGCTAAGGCACAAGCTGGAATGAGATTGGGTGAAGCTTTAGCTTCCACACTCCCTCTCTCCTCATCTTGTCTGACTGGGAAACTGACATTTACAGCAGTTTCCATCTACAGAATTGCTAAGAAAACAGTGTTCATGTTTTCAAACAAACTCTGCTTAGTTTTGAACAAGCCAACTTCAGATTTTGATTAAGTAGCTTGGTAATTAAGCTGTGGCTTGTGATGAGAAGAGGGGAGTGCAGAATGTGCAAGCTTTGCTACATACAGGCCAGACATGTAGAACCAGACTGTGGCTTAATGCCACTTGTAATTTGAATATTGTCTTCATGAAATGAAATTCTTCTTAATGCCTTGCAGGTTCCAAAACTAGGAAGATCCCATATCCTACCAAGAACCCTTTTACATGGCTTTTCTTGTTGGTCTGTGCCCCAATTATACCTATGAGGTGAGAATCAGAGCCGTATCTAAAGCTTGAACATGGAAAGGCCTTGCCCTGGTGTGTCTTGTTCTGTGCTCTTTTCCATATGAAGTGTTTCACTAGAGGAGAAGTACAGGCAGATATTTGAAGGATGAGCCAGGCTGGGGTTCTCCTCTCCTTTGTAACTGTGAAGAAGTATCCCAGGCAGCTTGTGTAGCCAGATTCTTCCTGACCCACAGCTAACAAACATATTGTCCTGCCTGCCACAGTGCTCAGCTGGTATGTTTCCCTTCTCTTTCAGGTGGGATCCTGGATTGGCTTTGCCATCATGACTCAGTGCCTTCCAGGTAAGCCCTGGCTTGGAAGATACCTTCCTTAGTAACTTGCAGGGAATAATTGCAGGCTATGTTATCACTTCCTTAGTAACTTGCAGGGAATAATTGCAGGCTATGTTATCACTTCTCTTTTTCCTTCTCCTGTCATTCTCTCTTCCTTTGTTGGGAAGCCAGACTTTGTGCCTTCAAGTTGACTCTTGACTGGTAACCTGATCAGAGGTTTTGATGGTCAGGATGAATTCTGAGGAGAGTTGCCAGAGATCTGGACCAGGGGCTGTTGTAGGACACTCTTAATTTTACTGCCACTCATGCAGCTGCCCGAGGCTGTTCAGACAAGAGTGGCTGCTGAAGGAGAGGCAGTGCTGTACCACTGCTCCAGGAGAGTCCCTTTTCAGGTCAGAGCAGTTGCTGAAAACATGGTGGTAAAACTATATGGATTCACTGCTGCTGTTGCAGGAGATCCCACTAGCCTCTTGCAGAAGGCTTTCAAAATTCAGCCAAGGGCCACAGATTTCCCACTCCATTCTAACTAATGCTGCTGTTTCAAAATGTAGAAGTTGTTGGGTGGCTTGATTGAAAGACCATAAGGATTTGTGTGAAGTAGCCTATAATCTTGTAGAGTTAATTTCCTGCAATCACTTCATTGTTTTGGGGGAAGGAAGTAGAAAGTACATTTCTAGATGTCTAATGCCATATATTCCTCTCATCTTTGCTTAACAGTGGCTCTGTTCTCCCTGGTTGGATTCATCCAAATGACCATCTGGGCAAAGGGGAAACACCGAAGTTACCTGAAAGAGTTCCGGGATTATCCACCACTGCGTTCACCCATCATCCCCTTCCTGCTCTGAGCTGGAGGCAGCTGCCTCTACATCTGGGCTGGCTCTTTTGTTTTGTTTTTTTAACCTTGTGAGCAGCTGTATTGGAGTCTAAAAGTAGGATTGTCTCCTGTTGTGTGCAGTATGATCAGAGGGAAATTCCTAGCTTCTGTAGGTTACCGCCTTGCTTCCCACCCTCCCCCCAATATCTTTCCCCATATCCCATTCCAGAGCCTTTCTGAGCTTGGAATTTCTTTTCCCTATAAAACACCACAAAGCCAAATGTTGCAGCAGAGAAGAGGGAATAATCCAATTGTACCAAGAGTGAGCACCACTAAAGCAGCTGCTGGGCATTACATTCGCAAGAGCAGGTGCCAAAAACGGAATCTTAAGGGGGTAGAGCCTCCCCTAAAGACAAAGGCTGTTTTCCTACTCTAGCTGCTTAGGAAAACAGAGGCTAGCTCTGCTACTCAAATTCTACAGGGACGATGTGCCACCTTGTCCTCCTTGACTAGGTATGCCCTCTAGTGACAAGTACTGGTTCACATAAACCTACTGTATTACTTCCCTTTCTGGAACGCTTCCCCATGCTAAAAAATTGTTAAGACACATTCTGGGAAGAGTAGGAACTGATAAGAACTTCTTGAAATTGTTGTTTTCATATCTTATACAGCATGGCCTTCTGCACCCTTTGGCCCCTGCTCAGCAAATAGGCATTTGTGCTTGAGAGCTGAATTTTGAAACCAGTGGTGTGAGCAATCCTGCCAGTGTGTTCTTCCAAGGCAGATAATGTGATTGTAGCCACCTACTGTGATCAGTGGTGTTTACATTTGTGGGGAGGGTATGTGTGTTAACAAGACACGCCATTGTAGAAGCAAAGAGGACAAAGCTGGTGTCATGTGAACAGCTGGGGCCTTCTGTAGGTGCCCCCACATAGTCTTAAGCACAAATGCCCCCCCCATTTCCCTAGTGAATTATGTCTTAGTAACACTGAACAGCCTTCTTTCTTCTTCCCATGTCCCATGCTTTCAGAAAGCTATTCTCCAAGTTTACTCTGCTGTGGGAGATAGTAAGGTAGGTTGTCTTTAGCTGGGAAGAGAGGTCGTTGCAGGGAGCTTTCTGCAAAGCTTGCTCTCTATTCCATTGTCAATCACTTCAGGCATTTTGGTCTTGCTCACTTAGGTGTTTGCTACGGTACCAACAGTATCAGGACTATTATTAAAAGCTGTATCTGTAGCTGCACTGAGAAACTCTTGGAAAAAAGACTGCTTTGAAACAAGCCTTTTAGCCATTTCCTGTTACTAATGAAGAAAGGAAAGGCCTGCGTTCTCACCACAGGGAAAATTCAGTGTTATGGAAATGAAGCATCTGTGTTTGACAGTGTCCCTGTGAGGACTTTCTTCTCTTTTCCTGTTTGTCTTAATGTTATTAAGGTTATGATTCTTCACACGCTTGGTTGAGAGTTAGCACCATTTACCTCAGTGGGACTTATTTCTAAGCAAAACGCCTAGGATCAAGTTGAAAGTAGTCTTAGTCCATGCTACATGTGAGCAGTAAGATACTGGAAACCTGCTAGGCTCCATGGCAGCTGTCTAAGATGAGCCACTTGACTAGCTATGGTTTGTTTCATGTGGAACTGTCTTCTTGAAACTACACCAATAAAAAGAATCCAGCCACTGGACAGTGTCAAACTACTACTTTTTAGAGCAGAGCAGAACTACATGCAGAAGGACTTGAATGCAAGGAAGCACATAACTGCTGTTAATTGGATTATATCATCAAACAGAAAGGCAAATGCTAAAAAGCAGAAACCCAGAAATGGCAACTGTATAGCCGTGAGAGCTTCACTCCTCACATTTACTCAGATGAGAGGGGGTGGGCTTGGGGCTAGAGAGTCTGCCCCAGGGGTGTAGGCTTCCCATGTGCATTTACTAGTCTGCATGATCCAGGTTCTAAATCATGTGGAAAACCTACACAGGCTCCTTGCGTCAGAAGTGATTAAACAAAATATAGATTGATGGGAGAACTGAGCATGGTCCTGATCTGCTCACATTACTTGTAGACAAATAAGGTCCATAAACTGACTGTACAATTTGTGCAGTTCATTGCATTCCAAAAGTTAAACTGTAAAATCATGTGAATAGCTAGGCCTTGTCAGATGAACATTACTTTGTAGCAGTGTTAAAGTGTAATTGCCTTGCTAAGTTGCATCAGGTTCAGCTGTCACCGTGGTCTGTGGGACACCTCTGGAAGACTAAAACATTCTTAATAGGGACAGTCATCAACACTGATTTGTCAATATTAGTTAAGGAATACTGTTAGTACAGATGTTTCACTTAGTACCATGGGATATGTTTACAGAAGACTTAAGTGTTTCTTTTTAAAAAAAAAGCTACTGAAGATGGAATTTTACCCCATCATCATCTATGTATTTTGTATATTATTTACCTAGCAGTGGGGAAATCTTTATTGAAAACAGTACTACTGAAGGTTAAGGTGCAAAAGTTCAAGTACTATCCAAAATCAGAGCAAAGCACACATAAGAGCACTCGAGACATGGGATCTTAGGGAACAAACAACATCAAACTCCACATTCTCAGTTTCTGGGCTAGCTGATAGTGCCTGCATGTTCCAAAAGCTCTCTTTCAATTGAGAATATCTTCAGCAAAAGGCTGATAACTTGTTGACAATTCTGTGTCGTAGATCCATAGTTAAGACATCCAACTGTGATGCAGTTTCACCTTTCTACCCTTCCCAGCCAGGAAGGATAGCTATCGTAGGTCAGTGGTGGGTGGGGCACGTTTTGCTCCCAAGGGCCTTCATGCAGTCCCCCTTTTTCACATTGAGGAATAAATGGCATGATGGAGAGAAGGAGTAACTTCCCTCTCTTTTCCATTCCAAATGAATTCTGGCAAGCCAGCCAAAAAGCTGACTGGCAGGATGCAGGTCACACCCCCATATTCTCTTGTTATGAAAACTTTACACATACTCTTGCGCCATGAAACAGGAATGAGCATGCTTCTACTGGGAAGAATTCAGTACAGGAGGAGGGTTAGAAATATGGCAGATTTGGGCATCCAAACAGGACACACTGAAGGCTAGTGAAGGTCACACGTGGAACTGTCTTCTTGAAACTGTACCAATAAAAACCAATCTCAATGGGTTCTGCCCTTAGGAGGCATTCAGCTAAGTTAGATATATCAAAAGCAAGGTTTAACTCAAGACCTCACAGTAAAGGTTTTATACAGTATAGCTGCCATAAAGTCTGGCTTCTCCAGGCTGGGCCTTGGACCTGCCCCACATCACTGGTATAGGAGGCTTCACACTCCATCCCAAGAATACTGTCTCCCTTTGATTCTTGCCCATGTAACAGTCTAACCACATGGGATAGTGCAACAGTTCCCTGCTATGTAGAACAAAGCACATACTTCACACTCAGAAGCAGCTGCCACTAGCAGCTAAAATAAGACTGATTCAGATCAATCATGGAGACTACTAACTGCATTCAAGGAAGAACTGCCAGACAACCCAAAAGCACAATTCTTTTCTCTGCCACTTTTAAACTGGTCATGCTTCTAGCAGCCCACAAAGGGAACTGTCATCCCCATTATAGGGGTGAGGAACCTATGGCCCTCCAGCTGTTGGACTACAGCTCCTATCACTCCTGACCATTGGCCATCCTGGCAGGGATTGATGGGAATCCAATTTGTGGAAAGCCACAGGTACCCCAACGTTGTTGTTAGAACGATGGCTATATGATGATAGGCACTTTTGTCTGAACAAAGCAGTTGTACCCATTTCCTTCCCAGAGCTGGAAATAAAACTTAGGGCTCTTGAGAACTCAGGTGCATACACTTAGTTCTACTGGCCAAGTCCTAGCCTTTTCTCTTCATTGCATGAACGGCAGCAATTGTCTCATGACTGGGCCTGAATGAATGTCTTTATTATGACAGGCATTACAAACTACAGGATTCCACAAGTTTCTTACAAAAGAAGCCTGGAGGCCCACTGAACCCACTTAAGATGCTGCTGCTGCTGCTTCTGCTCTTCTCTTCTCTTCAATGCGCTTCTTCCTAGCCAATAAACGCCGCTCACGTTCAAATTCCTTCATGCGCATAACATAGCTGTGGGAAAGGACACAAGTGTAAGTCAGTTCAGAGCAACCAACCTTCATCAGAGTATCACATTTTCCTATAACATGCCACAATTCCAAGGGAAGAAGAATCTATTGGTTTAAGTTTACACTTCTTATATTTATATCTGGAATCAAGGCATAATTTTAGAACACATGTGGATATCCACCTTTTGTTCTTATTCACAAATCTGTCATCTTCTGCTAATTCAGGCTCAAGAAATGACCCTTACTTTTTCCTTTTCTTCTCTATGTGAGGAAAGAGGACCGTTTCAAACATTTGTCTGTTTAGGGTTCATTTGCCTGCGCAAAATTCATTGCTGGACTGAAATTACATTCTTTCCCCAACAGAAGAAAGATGTTCCAAAATCAAATCAAAGCTCACACAGGAATTAAGGAATCAAAACTACAGACCAACCTATGAGATTTCCTTCCTATTCACACAGTGGCAGTTATGACACAATTACCTTCACCCCACCCATGCCACTTTTATCAAGTCTTCTAGAATTTTATTGGTGGGGGATGGAATATAATTTGCTAACTATTACAAGAGTGTATGCTGCAAGCACTAGCTGCACACAGGTTAGGCAGTGGTCATACCACTGAAATCCAACAGATCTGGAACACACAAGGTTGGGTCAAGCCATTTTAGGCCACCCCCAATTCCACTGTGAGAGCTTTTCTGAATTACAGCCAACGGACAGAGTGAGGGAAAAAGTGTAAAGACAGAAATAAAGAAGAAGGGTGGCCCTGCTCTAACTTACTCCTGATGCTCACAGTAATCCCAGTCATGACGTTCATGTTTGCATCCGAAGATATTAGGAAACTTGTCACGTTTGCACTTCATCAGTTTAATAAGATAATGGGCACAATAATCTCGCTGCTCCAAAGGAAGCTGAGCATCGTTCATCTGCTGCTGCGTTGCAATCATCACTATGTGGGGAAAATGGAAGGGGAAGGAATGGAGAGAAGGGAGATTAACATCAAGGTTAAAGCTCCTCACCAACATCAGTCATTTTGAAAACCTCTACTGTACTGGTGCTAGAAATAAATTAGCAAGCTTTCACCTAGGAGCTGGTTAAGCTGATCCATTCTACTGAAAAACAGCTGAAGTGAAAATCAGAGGTGCTGAAGATCAATTCATGCCCTCCAAAGATATGAATGCAGAGTACGGTTACAAGGAAGAGTACACTGCTGATGCTATTTCTCTGTGGGAAGACTATGTCTCAGGATTTATATTCTTTCATGTTTTTTGTGTTGGTGAATTTGGAATTTAGATATGTGCTATGATTGTGGTGCTCAGTCCCAGGCTCAGCTATAGAAGAAAACTATTGAGAGGGGACAGCAATCCAACAGCAAATTCCAAGGATCATGTGATTTTTTAACAGAAGTGTTTGTGTAATTTTCCCCAAAAAAACTTTTGTATTATAGATGTTTTAGTATACTTGTGCAAATCTATGCTATAAGGTGCCTTGAGTTTCAAACTGGGGAAAAACGGAATACAAATAAAATAAATACTAATGTTAATATGCTATGCTAGTTTAAAATGTTTAAAAGTATTCCAATCTCACCATGCCAGCAGTTATCACTACTGGTCAATATTTGCTTTATCTGGAAACATGTTTTTAACTAGAGACTCCACTCTTATATTAGTTGACACTGTGATTTTACAACATTGGAAGCTACCACGAGCAATGTATAGAAACTGGAAGGGCAGAATTACACACACACGCACGCACACACAATAAAGATACAAACACAAGAGTTCTTGTGCTGTGCCCTGGGACTATGTGGTGTTGTTGTTGTTGTTGCCTTCAAGTTGTTTCCGACTTATGGTGACACTAAGGCAAACCTACCATTGGGTTTTCTGGGGCTGAGAGTATGTGAGGCGCCCAAGATCACTGTAAGTCAGAAACAACTTGAAGGCACACAACAACAACACACAGTACCAAGGCACACCACAAGAAGTTTTTATCTTTCTTTTATGTATTTTTAACATAAGCCTTATTTCAACATATTTCAGGGAAGCAAATCACCGTTTTTTTTCCCTAGACACACGACACAATACTCTGCCAATTCAATACGTTGTCAGGGAGAACTGAAAATTCAAGAAATAATCCTAAGAGAAATCTTTAAGTTATTTCCTCCCCTTGTTAGTAATACTCTGTGTTTAACAAGGTATTTCCATCCTGCTAGATGGGTTTTATAAGCAATATATGTTTTATAATATATATGCATACATAACACTACCTAATTTCACAGATTTTAACAATTCAGTATTTTTATGTAAATTCTCTTATCCGATGCCTAAAAAAACATTCAAAAATAATAATAAACACAATATAAGGTTTCTTTGGACACTTTTTATGTCATGGTTCCATTACTAATAAAATACTGGAACATACCTATGCATTTGCTCACACAATGGAGCAGGGGACAGCCACGCAAAATTTAAAAAGACATAGCTGCAAAACCAATCAGTTTCTGTAAATGGCACTGCAGGAATACACCCCGGAATAACTTGAAAGAGCACTAACCACGGAAAGCCGACTGTATTGCTATGCAACCACTGGACTGTCCTTGTCAACTCTGTGGACCAGTTCGGACTAGTGACTTGCACCTAGAGATTGAGAGGTGTGGCCTGTGCCAGAGTGTTCGCATCCAGTCCTGGCAGGATTAGAACCAAGGGGAGGAGGAAGAAACCACTTGCTAGATGTCCCTGAGTCTCTTGTGTTGCACAGTAGATTTATATATATGGCACCCACAAGTGAAATTTCATTTCAACTCATGTATTACCTCTTCCACTCTTCCTTCTAAGGGGTTAAGGAAGCACACATTCCCCATAGCATCAGGATTTGCCGTCACAATCCCCCTGCAAGCCAAATTAGCTAATACGTCCTAACATGCTTCAGGATCGCGCGGGGATTTGGAGCCAGGCTACCCTAAAGCCTAATCCAACCCAAGGGCTGGAAACGCGGCCCCGCAGATTTTGCAGGAACCCCTCTCCCACCAGCTTTCGCCAGCACAGCCGACGAGGGAGGCTAGAAGCTGCCCCTCGGCATCCCGGAGGGACGGCGCGCTCCCCGCTCTCCCTCCCGCTCGAGCCGTTACACCGCGGTCCCCCTTCGGGAGGGCTGCCACCTCCATTTGCCAGCGTCCCACAGAGAGCACAAAGGGCAGACCGGGTCCGCGGGCGGGCAGGTGGGCGGCAGCGCTCCCGGGGCTGCAGAAGGACGCCGCGCGGGGGAAGGGGGAGGCCCGGGCGCGGCGGAGCGGAGCCAAGGGCGAGTGACCTTCTCCTCCTCCCCCTCCTCCTCCCCTCCCGCCGCCTCCGCTCACCGCGTTCCTTGCGCTCGGGGAAGCCGTAGAGGGGGTCGAAGGAGGGCATCTTGAGCGGGTCGGGCTCCACTTCCGCGTCCCACAGGTAGCGGCGGGCCAGGTGAGCCCCCATCGCCGCGGCGCCTGCTGCAGCTCCTGCTCCTCCTGCTCGCCCCCGTCCCTCTCTTCCTCCCGGAACCGGAAGGGGCCCCTTTGGAACGATAGAGTAGAGCAGTCGCCTCCGTTCTTATTTGCGCTATTATAGAGATATTATATGAGAGGCAGCGTGTGGTAGTGGTTTGAAGAGACTGGGGTTCGAATGCCTGTTCAGCCTTGTAAACCCGCCGAATGATCTTGGCCACGTCACACTCTCTCAGCCTCCGAGAAAAGCAATAGAATCATAGAGTTGGAAGAGACCCCAGGGGCCATCCAGTCCAACCCCCTGCCATGCAGGAACACCCTCAAAGCACTCCCGACAGATGGCCATCAAGCCTCTCTTAAAAACCTCCAAGGAAGGAGACTCCACCACACTCCCAGGCAGCATATATTCCACTGCCCGACAGCCCTGACTGTCAGGAAGTTCTTCCTGAGGTTCAAGTGGAATCTCCTTTCCTGCAGCTTGAATCCATTGCTCCTTGTCCTGGTCTCTGGAGCAGCAGAAAACAAGCCCTCTCCCTCCTCTACGTGGCATCCCTTCAAATATTTAAACATGGCTATCATGTCCCCTCTTAACCTTCTCTTCTGCAGACTAAATAGCAAACCGCTCTGAGCAAATCTTGCCAAGGAGACCATAAGTCGGAAACTGAAGGCACACAGCAACAACAGAGGGATATAAGAGTAGGGTTTCGAGAGTAAAAACTGGAAAGGGTATCTTTATTTTCAATGGTTGTGTTAATGAATGCATTTCAGCAGGTGCCCCTACTGTTGTATGGTGGTGTTGTGTGCCTTCAAGTCATTTCCAACTTACCCAAAAGCGAACCTATGAAGGGATTTTCTGAGGCTGAGAGTGTGTGACGCATCCAGGGCCATCCAGTGGGTGTCCATGGCTGAGCGGGGAATCAAACCCTGGTCTCAGGGTTGCCCAGCGCTCAAACCACTACACCAAGCGGGCTTTCATTGCTGGTCTAACAACTACTAAATTTGTGCACCCATTTAAGCTAGAGAGGCCCTCTTTTGTTTTCAGTCTGGCAGGTTTTGTAGGCTATATTTCAGGAAAAGGAACTGGCAAAAGTACCTCTTGAGTATTCACTGAAAACTATGGCCATTTCTGTTCGAAGGGGCTGTGCCATTTCTGGGACAGGATGGCATCGGGTGTCCAGTTGTGCTTCCACAAGACATTGTTCCGAGCCTGCCGCCATCCTGCCCCCAAGCTTTGCACTTGCGCAGTTTTCGCAAAATGGAAAAAATCTGTTTTGCGCCTGCGATCCCATGGCACTCCTGTCTCTCCTGGCTGTGCAGAAGCCATGGAAGTGCAATAGCAATGCTTCCTTCCGTAGTGCAGCAATGGAAAGCGCCTGGCTGTGCCATGGAAGGAAGAGGCGGCACCACTGCACTCCCTTCCACATGGAGCGAGCAGGTGCAGAGGGGAGTGCTGCTGATGTGCACCCTTCCAGACCCAGGATTGCAGTGCAACAATGCAGAAGAGTATCGTTGTGCAGAAATGGCTTACAAAATTCTCAACTGGACAGTCAACTTGAAGGCACACACAATAAGATAAGAACCAATAATGATCCCCTTGGCCTGGTTCTCATTAGAAAGCTATTTTTGAAAAAAATTCTCTGGAATGAAAACCTGGCTTTCCCATATAAACTGATAAATGCAGGCACCAGAAAAGAAGAGTTTCAAGTATTTACTCAGCTGTTTAGCACCAAACAGTTTTTCAGTATTAAAATCATTTTCCCAATGCTAATTCAATTCTAGTCCCATATTCCTATATTGCAGGTTAGAGAGGTCTGACTGGGAAGGAGTGGCATGCTACTTAACAACCACCTTGTTATGTTTTTTTTCTGTCACACTTGCAATTAAGGGTGTTCCTTGCAATGTAGTCCAGTGATCCATGTCCCTTTTGTAGGCCATGGGTTTGGTGGCAGCTCACAACAACCCAAGCTCAGCACCATTTTCTGCTGCAGTTTGGTGGTCAGGCTGAGAGTGCAATGTATTTGATGATTTTTGTGGATGCCTCTCACTTCCATCATAAGAACAAAAATAAAAATAAATAAATAAATAAATAGGTGGGGGGGAAATGTGGGAGCACCTTTAAGACTCGTGGGGTTTTATTTTAGTGTAAGCTTTCATAGATACATACCCACTTCTTCACCTGCACTATCAAGTGATATTAAAGCCTCAGATACATAGAGCATATTTATAAAGTTGTGGGAGTGGGATAGGTGTAATAGGATCCAGAAAGATGCAAGTCATGTCCCTTGCCCTTAATGTTCAAAGGGCTGGGTGAGGTGATAGAGGTCTTTGAGATCTTTACAGTGGACAGTTAGTGTTGATGCATGACAGCAACAAATCTACTTACCAAAAGACAGATTCCCTGGGTTCAAAACTCTCTTTGAAAAGATTCTTTTTGTCATATGTGCACTAACAAGGACTCTTGTCCTTGTAGTGTGCCGTGAAGCCATTGTCTTTGTTCATTCCTCCGCTAGTGGACTGGAATTTGTGAATATAATTCAATCCAGCTGTTTCTCTTTCTAGTCTTCCTTTGTAATTTCCTTGTTTAAAGACCGTGACCTGTAAATCTCTTACTGTATGTCCAAGAAGGTTGAAATGTTCTGCAACTGGTTTGGAGTATTGCCATTTCTAATGTCAGATTTGTGACATTAATCCTCTTGCACAGAAACTCTCCTGTTTGTCCAATGTAAAATATAGAGTAGCATTGCTGGCATAGGATAGTGTATATCACACTGGAGGAAGAGCAAGTAAATTCACTTCTGATGTGGGTGATGTTCTTGGCTCCTGTAATATTGCTCCTGGAGTAGAAGTGGGGACAGAGTTGGCATCTGGGTTTGTGGCATGGTATCCATGTTATGTATCCTGTTGTTACCCTGTATCTCGGGGGTCCTGGGAGGCACACCCGAATATCCAAATATTAACACAAATGGGGAAATTAACTAGAGCACACTTGCTGGCTAATGAGAGGCAGGGTAACTTTAGCGGGGTCTTTCGCCCAATGTCTACAGAGGCAGGTCAATGAGCCAGGCAGTTTCAGAATAAACCAATTAATATTTTATTAGAAAATAACAAATAAGACAGGCAGACACAATACTAACTGAGAAATAGGAAAAGGAGCGGAAAAGGAGAGCTTAGGGATAGGCAATACGACACCTTGATCTTGTAGTCCTGGAAAGCTGGAGAAAAAGACAGCTCAGCGCTGTTTGCTGAGGGGAACTTGCCACACAAACTGACAGCAAGGTGCGATGAAACTGAGAAGCAAGCCCGGAGTTCCAAAGAACTCTCAAAATCAAGGGGTTTATATAGCAGAAGTTGTGCCTGAGGGCCATACCATAAATGTTGAGAACAAAGCAAGTTTTGAACTGGACAAAGGCTCGGAAAACAGTCTAAACTGCCACTACCGGATGAGCGCGTATAGATCAATAGTGTGGCCAGTGTGCAAATTGGGGAGCACTTAACATGGCCTTGTTAGTCATTGGTGCAAATCCGGCATCATTGTAAAACAAAATGAATCTGCAAGCCAGGTCCCAGAGCAATCGACCAAGGCTTTTGAAACGCCCACCTGAGAGGGGAAGTTGGAAATCCCTGTCATTAACAGCTGCTCCTTGTGTACGTGCATTTTGGGGACCCTTGCAGACACATGAGCCAGGGTACCAGGGAAAGGTCAGATTATTTGATATCAAAAGAGATATCTAGTGCTATCAACGTCCAACGTTACTACTCAGTAACACTGTTGTAAACTACTCCTAAAGGTGCTGCCACATTTCTATTTTTTTCTCCCTCTCTTAGCCTCCTTTTTATGCTGCAATAGACTAACACAGTTACTTTTTGGAAAATAAAAATGTCCATTGAAACTAGAAATCCAGAGGATGTTATTCTTAGTATTTTTGTATCTCAGGCAGACACAATGGCTTTTCCTGTTTCCAAATATATAAAATGAACTTAATGAAAAAATAGCAACTAGGATGTGTGTTTCACTCCACATTTCTATCTCTATGGTCATTATGTCTCTCCAGTACAGTACAGTATAAGTAGAAAGGGTGTTGCATCTCAGTTCCTGCATCTCTATGGTAAAAGCCCTGTTTCCTTGGATTATTTGGCTGTAGCTGCTTCAGAAGGTTGCCCTCCACTGGAAGACATTTATGATGACTTTTGATGATAACAAATCCATAGCAAAAATGGTGGGGGGAGAGGGCCAAAAAGAATGTCCTCATTCATAACCGTTTCACGTGTGTACATATTGTGTTTACAAGGAGGGTACCTTGGGCAGCAATAGCGTGTATGGTTTTTTTTTAATTGTTCAATTTACTATGCTGCATTATCATTAACTCTGCAACTTCTGCTTCTGAAATTTTACTGGGTATTGTTCATATCCTATCAATATTTTTTTTTTCCAAATAATGGCTAGAAACTTGCTTTGGATGGCAGGGATTTTCGCAATGATAAATCCTTAAAAGTTTCCCCAGTACCAAACTGATATCGTCCAGCTGTCCCAGTCTGGCCGGGAAAGTGCTAGTTAATCCTCTCCTGCTGCACTTTCTCAGCTGACTTTACTTCAGTTGCTGCAAACTCAGCTCAAAGTTCAGAAGTACAGTCAGCCCTCCACATTTGTAGGCAGTTGCGCAGGGATGGGGGGGTGATGAAGCCGTTCGCCCCTGGAGGCAAATGTTTTTGGGGCGTCCTGACTTGTAGCCATGCCCCCACGCACTGTGGCCACACTCCCACGCACCGTGCCCGTGCCCCTTCTGACTCCCCCTCTGCGCACTCCGAGCTCTGCTGCTGTTTGTGGGTGTCACTTTCATGGATCTGATTATTTGTGAGTTTCTCCAACTCCTGCCCCCCCCCCCCTCAAGTGCTTCTTTTTGGGAGGAACCTTCCTTCTTGGTGGCTCCAATCAGGCCACACAGCCCTTTAAAAACCTGCTCCCTTTTCCTCCTCCGCCAGCCACTGCCTGTACAGCTAAGGATAGCTGGCAGCCTGATTTCTTGGCATCACAAACCTCCCAATGTCCCCCACACATCCAAGGAAGGAGTTAGGCAACAGCTAGGAAGTATACAGCCACTCTGCTGACCCACTCCTTTCCCCTCTTTTCCATGACCTGGTTTGGACCCTGAGTTCCCACTCTCCTTGCCATGCCTTGTCTCCCTTTCCACAGACAAGCACGCACACGCACGCACGCACATTCATATTTATGGGTTTTCCACTTTTGTGGCTGTCCTTTGCGCCACCAAATGTGGATGGCCAACTGTAGCTTGCTCTCAGTTAACTCAGCATGAAGGAGAGGAGAGAAGAGAAGAGAAGAGGAGTGCAGTTTTGTCTTCACTAAACTCAGTACAAAAATTCTGGGGTTTCTCAGCTTAAAACTGTAGTTTTGCATACTGTTTCTCATTAGCAACTTTTTGCCTCTTGTTGCCTGGCTACACTCTTGACCACACTCTGATGTGACTCAGCTACACATGTCAGTTTTCATCTGTTTAATGTTGGATGGTATGCAAATGTTACAGTGGTATAAGATACAAACAGCCATGAATGTGCTGCTTTTTGGATAAGAAGAAAAAGAAAAATGTTTGTATTACATATGTTCTAATGTGTGTGTGCGTGTGTGTGTGTGCGCATGTCTTCAGGCTGCTTGTCAACTTATGGCAACCCTATGGATTTCATAGGGTTTCTTAGTGCTATATTTTAGTAGACAGTTTTAACAGTGATTCAGAAACATACACTGGGTATACTGATTTTTAATTTAACGTTAAAATGTGAACATAGCACTGTAAAGGAGAAGTGAGGCATTCCAGGGAATAGAGAATATAGATAATTTTTGACAAAGATTTAAAGACCTCTGTTACCCTGTTTACTGGGGGTCCCAGGAGGTACACCTATATGTGCTCTCAATTAACTAAGTTTGGGGAAATTAGCTAGAGCACAAGTTAGCAATGCGAGAAGCAGGGCAATGCAGCGGAATCTTTTACCCAATGTCTACGGGCTGAGGCCCAGCCAAGAAGCAAACCAAGTTATAAGAATAATTGTGATATTTATTAAATACAGACAAACAGTGTATGCGACACACTCACACAGATAACTATAGAAAATAAAGGTTGGAGTGGTATAGAGGGATTTTTGAGAGGGATTGTTGAATTGGGTGATACGACACCTATCCTGAAGCCCGGGTAGTCTGCAGGTTGAGTTCGGAAATATGAAGTCTCAGTACGTGGGACTGAGGGGACAGCTCGCCAAACAGAGAGGCAGCAAGGTGGGATGGAAGTCCGGAGCAATCCGAGCAATCCGAGGAAGGTCTCGGCATCAGGAGTTTTTATAGAGAGAAATGTAACTGCAGGCTATTCTGTACTTGGGGAAAACAATGAGTTTCAGGCGCGAGACAAAGCTTTGGAAAGGTCAAAATTTAGCAGGATTGAGTTAGGTCCGAAATGACAATGGAGTAGCCAGTATGCAAATGCTCAGTGCTTGGCATTTGAGTATTCAGCTTGCCAAGTTGCCAGCTCGGGGCAGGGAGTTCCTTGTAAACAGCGTGCATACATAATGAGGGTGTTTGCAGAGAGGTCCATCTATCGTGCTGTGTTCATATGCCAACAAGATGGTGAATATTATCTGAAAAGGTCAGATGAGAAAGTTATAAAGGAGAAGTAGATTAATTTGGGAAAAGCATAACAGCTGACTAGCTGAAGATGTGTAGCTGTTTTCATGGGGAACACTAGTCAAGGATTCAATGTATTTGTACCATGCCTGGAGCTGAAATAGAGATGTCACTAATGCTGTTCTTGAACAAGCCAAATCTGCAGCTGTTTAAGGAATATCAAATCAGACGTGGAGAAAGGAACTATGTGCCATAAGTGTCAAGGGTCTCATATAGGGAGACTCACTGATTCCTTTCTTCATGGAGGACACAGCCTCTCTTCTCACACACAAAGTGGACTTTTGTATCACAGGGTATGTCATTCCAGTTTCCCTCTTTGCGTAGGACAGCACAGTTTTCTCCCTTACCAGAGTTATTGGGTTCACCATGCTTCCAGTATCTGAGAAAGAAATGAAGCATAGATCACAGAATGATGAAATCCCACCACAAGGAACCTGCTGAATGCAGTTATCACGTTCTGCATTGATAGATTCATAGGAAATAAGAATTGTGGACTGTTACCAAATCATTATCCAAACTTTAAAGTACCCCAGAGAGGTCACATTCAGCAAAATTAGTCAAAAAGATCTGAAAAAAATATGAAGAAAATAGGAAAAGCCTCAGACTGGGAGCCCAAATAATGATTCACTAATACATGTAGATTGCTGAGCAATTTACTGGACTGTTGATACCTCTGGATAAACTTGAAAGAAGGTGTAAGAATGGTGACTGCAAGAAGCTACTTAGGAAGCAGTTCATCTCTTAACCCCTTATAGGCCACAACCACTACATAAGCACACAAATGGGACAGTTGCTAACATCTTCCTTCCCCTTAGTGACACCCATGGGCTTATACTGCAGTGGCAATGGCTCTTCATTGGGTCTTGAGCTAAGCAAATATCAGTAACCTTATCCATGAACGTATCCAATACTCTTTCAAAGCCATCTGAAAGTATTTAACTACATTCTGTGGCATCCTATTTCATTATTTTACTATATTCTATGTGAAGAATGACTTTTTTGGTCTGACCTGACCATTTAGCTTCAGCTGATGATACTCTTATAAAAGAGGAGGGTGTGTGTGAAAAAAACCCCTCTGTGTCCACTTTATCCAGACCATACATAGTGTCTCTCTCGTATTCTCCATAAAATATCTTTGTTCCAAGCTAAGACCCAGAGTTTACGACCTTTCCTCATAGGAGATCTAGTCATTTAGGTGGTCACTTTCCAGAAGGTGTAGTAACCAGGACTGTACACCCAATATAATTGCAACTAGCGTTTGCTGGAAAAGACATTTCAGTTAGGTGGACATTTGGCCTAATTTGTATTTTGCTGTTACAGAGTGTTGGAAGGCATTTTGAGTAAATTTCTGTTTTTATCTGCTCCAGCTTATTAATTGCTTGTTTTATATCTTTCTTGTTTTGATATTTACTGTACTGTCTATTGCTTGTTATTTCTGATTGTTATTAGCTGGCATAAACTGTGCAAAGTGATACATAAACATTTTCTTCTTTGTCTCAAAAAGGCTAGACCATAAAGTCGTACAGGTCCACATAGCTCACCTGGTAAGGTTTTTCTAGTCCCTAACCTTTGGGGGCCAAAGAGGCCTCCACCGTGTACTGCCCCGCTTCTCCTTTTCTCCCTCATCAAATGCCTCAAGAAGAAGAGAAAGGAACTGTTCATATACCTACGTTTGTCCTAGTGGTGATCCATCAACCCAGCGCCAGGTTCCCTCCACCTCTCTATCATTCAAGCCAAGCCAGACGGTTGTCCGTTTTATTTTTGGAACCACAAAATCCTAGGGGGAAAAAGCAATGTGCCTTCTCAGATGCTAAGCACATGAAAACAGAAATCTGCCTGGCTCTAAAGCTCACTGCGTTGACAGTAGTTTAAAGCTGAGGCAGGCACCTGGGGTCTTGTGATTGATTTCATGTACAGCCCAGGCTTAGATTCAAAAGCTGTCTGAAAGCAGTCAGTAGAGATCTCAAGCAAGACAGATCTGTCCCATTCCCAGCAGGCTGGCTGGTTGAAAATGGAGGGTGAAAAAAAGTAGGCAGGCAAAAGAGGTGGCTAGCATGCAGGCTTGGCAGATAAGCTTTCTCCCTTCTGCTTTAATGAAGGTGGAGTAAAAATATTTTGATAAATGAAATAAATAATATAATTTAACATCAAATACAATAAGTAATACAAATTTAACAAACTCATGCATGTCTACTCAGAAATAAATTAAGTGGGATGCACCCCCCAGGTACGTCTAGATAGGATTGCAGGCTAATAAAATGGACGTATGAAGAAATGAGGAGTTACCTAACCAGAGCAACAATGCTTGGGTTTCTCTTCTTATACTTCTGCATAGGCAGGCAGATGGAAGAACAGGGAGTTGAAATTCTTTCAAAAATCTGCCCAGGATGTAATGGAAGTAGGACCAAGGGAAACAAAAGACAACTGCATAAAGAGTGGGGGGCATGGTCTTTATACCGGGAAACACCATTTACCTGCTCCTTCCTGCTGTTAATAATGAGCAGATGGGAGTTGGCAGCAGCACATAATTTTCCGGCAATTTCCCACTCTTTTTCAATATCTGAGAAATAGTAGTAGCTGCCTTCCAATTCATGCCAGTCCCAAAAGTCAGGCCTGCTGCAGACATCTAAAAGAGGGTAAAATAGCACACTGGGTCTCAGGCATTCATAGCAATGTTTCACAGGCCATGTGATATTGGGGACCAGCACCATATTTGTGCTCATTGAATATCATTGTTTCTTTCTTTCCTGGAAACTCTCCAGGGACCGACAGTCAATGCCTCAGGGACCGCGAGTTTGAATAGCACTGATTTTGTATGCTACATTCCACCAATTCCTGTGTCAAAGAACTGGCGTCCTACCATAACAGAAACAAAGGAATTATGTTATTATAAAGGTATGCCTCAGTTAATGAAGTAAATATGTTTCTGGATATTATGCCTTTAACTGAAAATTTGGTACCAGAGGCAGAAACAATATGGAAAGAATGGGTCTAAGCTGAACTAGGCATCATATGGACTGGTGAAAACAGGCTGGAATCCTGTATTGCCATTACAAATTTAAAATTGTTCTGTACTGAGTAATACTACGCATTCACAACCATGGCACTACTGTCGTGATCATAAATGTTTCCCTGTCTATCTCTCAACAGCCCAGCACATGCACCAAACAGTGGAAGTCTATTCAACAAGTGATCAGGGCACAGGAAGATGACATTTTCAGTCCCCTTCTACTGTAGTGAACAAGGCTGTGGCCATCAGAAGTAGAAACCTCATTGCAATTTCTCATCACAGGCTCACAGGCAGGATGGGACTCAAAACATCTTGATCACCTTCTGGTAGGTTTGTGGAGGCAGGCTAGGAGATATTACCTAATTATACATTCATAACTAAGTGGCCAATATAGGATATTGGGAATCATCTTTAGCCTTTTCTTTCTTTGCTCTTTCCTTGCTATAATCTCCCCTTCTTGAGGCTGCTATAATTTTCTAGAGAGATGACAGGGAGACACACTGAGCAATAGATTCCAGATGTGAATTTCCATAATCCTATCTTAAATATAGGCATTCTCCCTCAAATAGAGGTGTGAGAATCTCTCAAGTTTCATTTTCATTGTGTTTCACAGAATTTGAACAGGGAAATGTTTCAAGTAAAAGGATATTATCATCTGGCAGCATAAAAGAGACTACAGAGGAGCGGAATTTAAACCAACTTCATTACAAAAATCTAGTTTTTGCCATATATCTTAACAAATAGTTTTAATGTTTTGTCCATTATCCCGATGTTTATAACATTTTATCAGTTTTTGGTACCAGAAAGCTAAGAGAAATTTTTAGATGTTCTTGTGATGATCTATGATAATATAAACAATTACAGTCAGCCCACCACATTTGCAGGTTTCACTTTTGTGGATTTGATTACTCATGGATTATTTGCTGTCACCTCTGCTGCCTCCCTTTGCCATTTTTAATAGGGACTGCAAGCCTCATGCGACTGAGAAACTGTGAACAAGGCTAGTAAGTCCCTATTAAAAATGGTGTGGGGCAGCAGTGGAGGTGGCAGTAAGCCCCACCAGCCAGCCACTTCCGCCTCAAAGGAATCCACGGTGGTTTGAATATAGTGATCATACTTTTTGTGTGTGTTCAATATGGTTTGAGATGGCCTAGAGTTATTCACAGTTTTTCCACTTTTACTGAGGTCCTGTGCCTCTAACCCCAGCTAATGTGGAGGGATCACTGTAATTAAAAATTATGAATTTTGGATCCTACAGAGATTACCAAGAGTCTGTGTTCCTAATGCAATTCTTTTATAATAAACATGCTTCCACTGCTTCTCAATCCATCCATTCTACCAACAGTTACCATTTCAGATTTAGTAGGGGATGAGGAGATATTTCAGCAGAGGCATCACTGTGAAGGGAAGACAGACAACAAGGTTCTTAAAAGGCCCGCTCTCAGATACATTAAACTGCAAACACAGTTTGAGGGCATCTGTTAGGCTTATTTTCTATTTATCTCATATTAGTGGGACTCATTCAAACAATATTAACTCTCTCTCTCTCCCTCCCCCCTCCCTCCCCCTCACACACATGCACACATACACACTCACAAGCACATTTTTTTAAACAAAACAATTAGTGCTTTTGGCATGCATGCCTGGCACAGATATGACTGGATTTGTTCTCTTAATTCCATGCTCCTAATAATGTTTCTTCCTTTTCTATTTGTTGCTGGCTTGTTTTTTTCTCATACTCACCTCCTATTGCACTCAGTTTTTTCTCTAGTCTGAATATTTCTTTCTCAACCTTCATACCACTTGCTTCATGCATCTGATCAATATAATTTTCTAAAGTTCCGAGCCTTTCTAGAAGTGCACTCTTTAATTCTTTGGTAATTAGAAAGGCTGTTGAAACTTCACAGGTTTCTTGTGTGGAGCTGGAATTCAGCTTCCTGAGCTCTGAAATCATGACAGCATCTGGAAAGGAAAGAGGTATTGTTTTATGAGCATACCATCCTCACCCTGGGTCTCCAACCTGTTGATCCTACTTCTTATAGAACAATTTCACAGCGAGAAATTTTGAGGTATAGGGGAGGGAATCGTTACTGCACAAACTGGAGCTAAACAGAGCAAATATGGTAGGTTTAAAATTAATATAATATAATACAAGCAGTTTGAGGTATGGATCTGATGTTTCCCAGTTTATCCCACTATTCAGTCAGGTATGCAGTACGTGAAACAAACACACTGGCCTTGTGTTTACCAGAAGCACTGTTTTGACCAATAGGGACTATGACATTATCTACCACTCTCCCAAACTTCTTTTTCTGCTCTGGCTTTCATTGTAATCCTTACGGTAGCTGGAGGGAAAATAGATTGCCTCAGCAACAATGAAATGTTAAAATTATCCCTGCCATAGCCCAAAGTAGTGGACTATGTAGTTTGGAGTGATTTAACTGTGAGTGAACAAGACCCATTAGCTTTTCAAAAGATTGCTTCTGGTAGAGATGAAAATTTGCAGAATTTTTTTTTTAAAAAAATGCCAACTGCATTTTTGGAATATTAGTGTAGTGGTTTGAGCATTGGACTATGATACAAATCCCCACTGAGTCATGGAAACCCACTGGGTGACCTTGGGTGAGTCACATTCTCTCAGCCTCAGATGAAGGCAAATGCAAACCTTCTCTGGACAAATCTTGCCAAGAAAACCTTGTTTGCCTTAGTGTCACCATATGTAAGAAATGACTTCAGCACATGCAACAGCAACAACAACAAAGTCGCTAATGGAATTGTCATGCTGAGAGCCTGCACATAAAAATCTACCACTACCCTACTGCTTAACATAGGCCATTTCCGCACGAGATTGTTATAGCACTATGATTCCACTTTCAACATCCTATGGAATCTTGGGGTTTTGGCCCCTCCCGAAACTGCAAACCGCAGGATACCATAGGATGTTGAAAGTGGAATCATCGCGCTATAACAGCCCTGTGTGGAAATGGCCATAGTTCTGTCAAAGGATCAGTCCCCTTTTCAGTGTAATTTCTGACATCTGGGGATGAATAAACTACTTAACAGTGAGAGCCCAGTTTAATCACCAAGCCCATTTGTTCACCCTTTCCTGGGCTTGCTTGTTCTCTTCCCATAATTCTTCCTGTCAAAGTATGATTCATCCCTCTCTTGTTCCAGTCCCCACTCGTACTGCTTCCCTTACTTGGTTGTAGAATCTACTGTTAGGCTGCTTGACTCTGTTGCCTATACCCACATTGTGAGAGAAGCATGATATCAATTACGAGACAGCCGGCAATGAGAATTAAGAGCACAGGTATGCTGTTCCTCCTCCAAGAGCCTTTCCAGATGGCTGGAGTGTGAGCTGACTCAGCTGCAAGGAGATAGAATAATATTTGAATCAGTCATGGCCTAAATACTCTAAAGGCACTAGATCCCATCTGATCTTGGAAGCTAAGCAGAGTCAGTACTTGGATGAGAGACCAACAAGAAATACCAGGTGCTATAGGCTATATTTTAGAGGAAGGAAGTGGCAAAACCAGCTCCGAGTATTTCTTACCTAAGAAAACCCTATAAAATTCATGGAGTTGCCATAAGTCAACACATGACGAAGACACAAGTGTGTGCGTACACACACATATCTGGTTGGATGACAACTCTTGAGAAAATAACTTGTATGGGGCAGTCTACATGTAATATAGATGGGAATGGGAATACAGATGGGGATATATGGCCCTTCAGATGTTGGACTGCAACTTCTATTATCCCCCAGATATTGACTATACTAGTTAAAGCTCTTGGGAGCAGCAGTCCAACAAGATCTGGAGGGCCATACATTGTGGGCCTTCTGTACGCAGAACAGTCAGTAGAGGGCAGCAATGCTCAAGAAACCAAATATCCAAGCTTCATACCTGTTACAGAGTTGATATCAGGGCTTGATTGTTTCGCTTGAGCATTTGGCTCCTCCCTTTTGGAAGGCAGTGGGATCATCTCATAACTGCTTTTTTCACTGATGCTTTCATATTCATCTGGATAGAGGAAGGGAATGAGTTAATTTTGGGAATGTACAGACATGCGTATAAGCAGGAACTGGTGTGGTCTTGTCTAGTAATGTCCACTGCTGCACTCCACTCCCCAAACCAACTGAAGGGTAAGCTCTCCGTGCCCTTGAACTGCCCCAGTTTGGCAGGGCCAGTCCCAATTAATCTTCTACTGGATCATTTTTTCAGTTCTTTTTAAAATGTCCCAGTTTCTCTCCTCCTTCCACTTTCCCTCTTTCAGCTGACTTCAGTTGCTATAACCTGAGTTCAAAGTGCAAAAGTAGTTGGCACCCACTTAACTTGTGTGAGGGGGGAGAGGAGGGGCCTGACTCTTGTCTTTCTCGGTAGTGCCAGGCGAAAGCAAACTGCTGCTGTTTCTCTTAGCTTGTGTATTCTTCCTCATTCATAATTTCTGTCATCTTGACGGCATTCTGATGTTGTTTGGTCACATGCGTCCCAGTTTTCATCAGTGAAATGCTGGCGGGTATGCTCTCAACTTCCCTTCATCTTGATGCTTGAATAATACATATGTTCTA
This sequence comes from Ctenosaura bakeri, assembly GCA_948474755.1. Taxonomy (NCBI): domain Eukaryota; kingdom Metazoa; phylum Chordata; class Lepidosauria; order Squamata; family Iguanidae; genus Ctenosaura; species Ctenosaura bakeri. The sequence continues at coordinate 31,321 of CAOLHI010003244.1, read as the reverse complement.
ACTCTGAACCCAGTGCTGACTTCCTCTTTGCCCTTCTCATCATGCTTCAGGCTAGCTGTCTCCATCCCATTGAAAGCTCATTTGCTTACCTGTTATTTTTTTTTTCTGTCTGAGGCCATTTCTGCCCTACACTGTTGTGGTGCTGTTTTTCCACTTTCAACGTCCTCTGGAATCCTGGGGTTTGCAGAGGGGCATTGGGAATTCTCAGCCAAAGAGCTCTTGGGCCTCAGGAAACTACAAACCCCAGAATTCCAGAGGATGTTGAAAGTGGAATAATAGCACTATAAAAGTGTAGAGCGAAAATGGCCTTATTTTTAGGGAGGAAGTTCAGTCATCAGATTGTCTGTAACCAGGAAAAAAAAGCTGTCTGGGAAGAGGTGGTTGGGATGGGTTCATGATCTTTTAATGGTTAGCCAATCCATCCAAGGCACAGCCAGCTTCTGCACCAAACTAAGAGCCCAGCTTTCTCCTGAACACAGATCTTGCAGGGAAGATTGTGTATCTCTTTGAAATGGGCTTAGAGCAATTCCATAGCTGCTTGACTATTCTAACTATTTTCAATCACATGAGACTGTTTTGGAATAGCATCTATAGCTATTTGCTTGCTTCCTAATTGTCCAGATGTTTCTACATCTTTATTAGTTCTGTAGCATAGAATAAAAGGACTACAGCAAACTGAAACAGCCTTTTACTTGTAAAACAATCAGTGTCCGACCACCTGTTGGAATAGAAAGGACACCAGCAGTTGAGAAGACAGCAAGGAAAGAGTCAGCCTAGTCTTCCTGGCAAGGAAGTTCAAAAATCTGGGAGCAGCCATAGAGAAGGCCCTCTGCTGCATTCCCACCAAATGTGCCTGTGAAGGAGGTAGTGGTGGGTTTCTGTGAAGGCAGTGTCCTACCGGCTGCAGTTCCTTCCCCTGCACAACAGTTAATGGTACAGGAGCCCTGTCCTCTTTTGCATTTGGCCATCTACATAGACTGTGGCCTCCTCCTAAAGACAGGAAGACAAACCTGGAATCCACCTAGCTCTCCGTCCTCCACTAGCAACTGACAATCAGGTCCCTCAGCCACAGACTGCAGCTTCTAATCCTGCAATAGTTGCACCTTCCCTGTAGACAGCAGTATACAAACATACCAAACATACCACACTATACTACATGCATTATAGTCTTCAACATATCACACACAGACCATTCTGCCATACATCAAAGCCCACCCTCCCAATACTGTTTTTTGTTTTTAAAAAATTACCTTCCACATTTTTGTTCTTCTCTGTGGGCTTAGCAGGGAGTGGACGCCAACTACCATATGGGAGACCCTCTCCCCTGCTTGATGCTTCAGTGTCATCATACATGGCTGTACACTCAAGAAAGGGAGCTGCTCTGGATAGATTAAAGTAGAGGCCTCCTCCCACTCTGCTACTGCATTTAGGTTTCTTTCATTTCTTTAATGTTTCTTATATGTTATGTTTTCTTATGTTTCTGTTCCTTTTTTGAGAGGAACAAATTCCATATCCTGGCAGATACCACAACACCTGCAAGTTGGGTTGTCATTGGTACCTCTAATGGCTGTGTAGAAGAGGGAGTCTCAGCAGCCGTTGCTTATTACCTTGTGTGACAAGCAACAGCTGCTGAAATTACCTCTTCTACACAACTGGTAGAGGTACAGAATCCATCTCCAGTTTTCAGTCTAGCAATCTTGTCTGTAAGTGAAATGTTCAGGAGTGGAATTGCTCTCCTCATGTTCTAAAAAATCTTAATAGCCAAGCCAGGAAACAATGGCCAAGTGTAGCTACCCACAGAGTTCTCACAGCAGCTGAATGTCTTGGGCAGATGTGTCCTCAGTGACTCACAGATTGTGAGGCATCCTCTACTTCCTCATCTGGTGACATTTGAAGGACTATTATTGGATTCTATGGAAGGAGAGCCAGTGTGTTGTAATGGTATGAATGCTGGACTACGACCCTGGAGACCAGGGTTCAATTCCCCACTTGGCCACGGAAACCCATTGGGTGACCTTTGGTGTATCACACATTGTCAGCCTCAGAGGAAGGCAAAGGCAAACCCCCTATGAACAAAGAAACCAAGAATACTTCATGAGAGGGCTACCTTAGGATCACCAAAAGTTGGAAATGTCTTGAAGGTACACAACAATAACAATGGAAGGAGACACCATTGGGAACTTTGGTGCTTGCAGATGGCTGGGCCCTAGGAAGATCAGATTGTGCAGCTCCACCATCTTTTCCTTTGTTATCATATTTTCTGTGGTAAGAAAAAAGAAGGAAGAAATGACAGAAAAACACAGGTGGGTTAGAAGATGAGATTTTCCTGGACCCCTATCTTTGAGATAAGGCAACTACACAATTAAATCTCATCTGGATGCACCTTTAACTTTGTTCATCTGTTAACTGCTGTGTTCACAAATATATAAGCCAAACCCGAATGGAAGCAAAGAGGCTCTCATGTACAAGGCTTCTCACAGCATCAGGTTAAGCTCCTGAGAGAAAGAGAGAGAAGATAACCTGATCCTAAAGACTTTTTTCTCAAGCCAGTTCACAGCTTTGTCTCCACTTCTCTGTGCTTCCAGATAGAAGAGTTCTTAGCACTGCAGCGCAACGCTCTTCTCTTGCAACCTACAAGCAGAACTGCAATTGAGTCCACCCTCCCCCTTTCAGGAAGTGGTGCTTTTTCTTACTATGCTTTGTTCACACAGTGAGCACAAAATGTCCATGAAAGCAGCATTATCTCCTCTTCTTTTCCATCCCTCATGATGATCAATCCTTTGTCCAGTCCTGACATGCTGAAACAGCTCCTTATGAGGCAAATTGCACTGGATGTCCATATGTGAGCAAGCCCTGGTTGATGGAAATAAATTAGCTGATATCTTCCACAGCTGCAATACACTCCAGGACAACTAGTATGTGTGTTGGGGCTAGGTTCTTGGTGGCTTGGGGCAATTAATGGCTCTGAAAGCAGAAACCATTTCCTACAAAAAATGTCAATGAAATATCTTGCAAGGTGGTGGGTGAGTGAAACTCAGGCCCTTTTCTCACGGGGTAATTAAATCTTCCCAGGTCGACCTCGATCGGGTGCCTTTTCACCTTAGAGAGCACCTGATCGCATTAAATTTTTTGGATTCTCACCCCAATCCGCGCGGGGGAGCCACCATTCAGCATTTCCATGCACTTTTTAAAAACCAGAAGAAATGTGGTTTTTTCCTCCAATCCACGCTCGTCGTTTCGTGAAAAAGCGACAGTGCGTCCTGATTCGTGCGGGCGATCAAAGAGAGGGAGGGATTAAGGCGTGGCCAGCAGAAGCCACAAGACCGCCCCCAACACGAACGGACGGCGCCATTTTCCAATTCTGCGAAAGCGACTGCCAGGAGCAAGCAAAAGGACGAGGAAACGTGGGGAAAAAAGAAGGTAAGTTTTTTCTTAAACTATTATCAATGATCCGTGCCGCATCGTGATTTGCCGGTTTCCGGGGACTGTGTCTCCCGAAGGGGCCTAGGATGGGGGGTGGGCTGCCTCGCCCTGGAGACAACACTCCCATAGTTCTTATCCTCCTGGGAAACCCCCTGTTTAAATCCCGGGGGGGGGAGCCCTATGAGGTTTTAAAGACGGGGGTGCCCTCCAAGAGCTGAGGAGGGGCCGTTGTATTTCACAGCTCGAGGGGCATGTGAACGTGGCGGCGTGGTGGCTGGTGAGTGGAAAACCTCGCCGAGGATGTCATGGCTCTAGCGTCTGATGAGTGAAAAAATGGAGGCTTTTGAAAGGGCATTCGTAGCACTTTGGAGGGAAAGGAAAATGGGAAAAGCAGGGGAAGGAGGCAGGGAGGGAGGGAGGGAACGTTCTAACCAGCCCACGCACCCACGCAACAGGTGGCCAATGTGATTTCGAGAGGAGCCGGGGCCATTTCTGCACTAGCCAGTTATAGTGCGATGATTACACTTTCAAAATATCCTGGAAAGCTGGGGTTTGCTGTTTTGGGAGGGACCGACAGGAGTCCCACTCCAACCTCCTGAAGAGGGCAGGATTCCTCGCCCAGATTGCTCACCCAAAACTACAGATCCCAGGATGCAACAGAAATGAACCAAGGCTGTTGGCGCACCAGCTTGTTATAGCGTGTTGATTCCACTTTCAGCAACCTCCGCGATACTAGGAATTCCAACAAGTTTTCCAGATGATGTTGGAAGCGGAATCATAGCGCTATAACAGGATGCTGTGGAAATTGAGCAATGGCCGCAACACCGGCCTGAGGGACTTATCCAAACTTTAAATGGCTATTTTTTTCCTGGTAATTGGGGCCTACCTTTAGATGCATTAATTTCGTTAAATTGCTCTGTGGACTACTTGGCACCAGCAGAGAAAACTGACGCTTGGAAATCATGCATTTGATACGTGTGTCTCAAGCTTGTTGATAACTAGTAACGCCCCTCCTTGTCTCCACAGGTTCGGAAATCCACGGGGAGTGCGCAGTCCCACTGCCAATCGTTCCACGCAGTGTTGATCCACAGTGAAAACTCCACACTGACACTTCTATCCTTTTCACCACTTCGCCAAACACGCAAAACAATTTGTCTTGCTGGCAAAGTCCCCTGCGGTCCGTGATTGCAACAGTACCATGTCACAACCGCAACGCTGACATGACTGCTTTGCGGGAGAGGGACACATGGAAGGGACCACACACTTATTTAAATGAATAAATATTTAATAAACTGTTCTTGTTTAGAAAAATAGATATTTAAAAAACTGTGGAACAAACAACAACAACAAAAAACTTTGTGTGCTGTACAGGGGGTTGTGCGTTAGGGAAAGGGGAGGGGGTTTTAACAAGGATGGATAACTGTTGGACTACTATTCCTGCACACAGGGGTGGTCTTCCTCTGCCACCTCCACATCCGTCCCTGACTGCTCCCCAGTTTGAATGTTTTCTTGGTCTGCAATGAAAACAACGGGAAAATTTGTTTTGGCATGTGAACAGCCACAGTAACCTTTTAGAAGGAGTAAACTTTAATCTGTCATTTCACTATGATTGGGGTGTTAGGGGGGAAGGGAGCGCAGCATTAACCCCCACATTGAAGCCAAAAGCCAGTAAAAATCAAGGTGTTTGTACCTTCCACCCCTGCCATGCCTTGCGTGTCCACCGATGGATGGTGGCCAGGCCCATGGTGTCTTCTGCCTATGGAAGTGCAACATTAAATTAGCGTTGGTTCTCATCAGGCTGAGTGCATCCCCTTTTGCAAGGGATACACGCCACCCATTCTCCTGGGGTTTCCCACAACCATATAGGTGCTGTCTGTTTTAATTACTCACGTCTGCCCCGGGATGTCCAGCTGGGCTCCCGCCGCCCTCCACAAGCTCCGCATCACCTGGCAAAGCGGGGGCCTTGCGTGCAGGGGTGGGTGGCCATTGTAGTTCCGCAAGGCAACATAGAACTGCCTCTTAATCTCACGGAACCGGCGCCTGACCTCCTCCGCAGTCCTGTCGTGCCCATGGCGTGTCAGGCAATGGGCCATGGTGTGGAAGTGCTCATCATCGCCTGGTGTGTTCGGGCGCATCAGTTCCCTCACCACCTGACCATCGCCAGCATCTCCCTTGTCTCGAACTCCGTCCACTCCCGAGCCCCCGCCTCCGTCGGTCCTGCTGCTAGATCTTTTTCCCGCACTGCCCTCGTCCACCCCCACTAGCAAACCACGCGGCTGCAGTGCCACAGTTTGTCCAGAAGGGGTTTTTTGGCGCCGCCATTTTCCACGCGCCAGGAGAACGCATGCGCGAAATGCGACGAGAGGAAGGAAAACAAAGGGAGGAGCCATTTTTCACTTGAGCGGACGTGTAGGAGGGGGAAGGAGCTTTGCAAAGGGGAAACCCCGAAAGGAAAACAAGGTAACATGCAAAGCGGGGAGCCCACGCAGGGGAGTGACTGCAGCGTGGAGGATGAAGGGTTTGCTTTGAAGTGACAGCCCTTAAGGGGCAGAGGCTTAGCCTGGCGTCACACGGAGATAAAAAATCTCTTGGACATTTGGGGGGAACGGAGATTCCAGAGGGACCTCCAGGCGACCTATAGAAACATTGAGATTTTCGAGGAAATTGCCAGAGAAATGAATAAGAGGGGGCATAGGCGGACTGCGGAGGAGTGCAGGACGAAGACCAAAAGACTGCGTGCAGCCTACCGTGAGGCTGTGGCAGCGAATAAAAGGACGGGAGCAGCCAGGGCTGAATGTCCGTACTTTGAAGAACTCTCCAGGATTTTGGGGGGGACACCAGTGCCGACCCACCAAGAGTCATAGAGAGCTTGCAGATCGCCATGGATGGCGAGCAATCACTGGCTGATACCGTGGCAGCAGAAGGTATGTTGGGCAGGGAATCGTGCATTTTTTTCCCATCCCCCTTATGAGTTTTTTGCGCTCATACATATTTTTTGCCTTTTGCAGGGCTGGACCAACTGATGAGCCAGGAACTATTTGATCAGACCTCCCAGGGCTCTTATGATGGCGACACATCAGGTGAGGCTGCTTGGCTTTCTCCTGCATGAAATTTGGATTTACAGCCCAATACCCCTTTAAAAAAAAAAAAAGGCAACTTAGGAAAACGGCCATACCTAGATTCCAGGTGGGTGAGGGCCAGAGAGCAGGCATCAGATGCCAGCAGGGCGCATTACATGCATGGCCCTAACGGTCCACCACGCGTGTTGCGCCTTTATAATGCTTTCCTTTCGCAGCAAAAGTGGCGGCATTTCAACTTCCCTTGCACCTTTTCACTCTCTTGGGTCCCTCAAGGCCATCGACGTTACTGTGTTCCCTTCTTTCATAGCGGGAGTGTGGAAATTCCAGCCAGATAAAGTTTATGGCACTTCCTTGAAAATGTATTGTCCCTGGGCAAGCATTTTGAGCCTCCTGGTGCAAGGGCTAACTATTTCGTTTTACCTCCAAGCAGGGATCAAGGACAGCTGCCCCACACCAATGCAGGTGGAAACCCCTGCACCGGGGAGTACTAGCACCACAGCTGCTGGTGAGTCAAGATGTCCTGCACCCAAGATATTGCTGCTGGATCTTTCTATTGCATTGCGATAACCGTGGTATGATTTGTCACCACAGGTTTGGAGATTCAGAGCATGGCTTAACGCAGCGGCCTTGATATGCCCATTGTACTTTTCGAGCCTTCATGGCAGGGACAACTGCAGCACGCTGTGCCCTTCACAGTTAAAGTCTCTGTGCAACCGTTAGTGCAATGTCCGGAAAATAGCATTTCCAATACAGCCTGTTGTTGGACAGCCATTTTACGTTACTTGGCAACCTTCCTGTTGGAGGCTGAAATCTGACATGATGCAAGATACAGCAGTGTGATAACTGCTTGGTCTTTTTAATATCTTTCTACAGTTTTGTGAGTACCTTGACTTTACAAATGGCTGTCTACTCACCCTTGCCCATACTTGGCGTCTCTGAACTCTGAACAATGCACATGGCCACGCCATGTTTTTTGACTTTTCCTTTTTATTCCAAACAGATGACTGCCGCAGTACTACCCCGGACAGAGAAAGCAAGATGCCCATTGAAAGAATGTCCGCCCTGTCATGCCTAAGGATGAGCAGGAACAGAACCGCGGTGGGTGCCCGAACAAGGTGCTATCATACGCAAGGGAAACCTTACACTTCATGCGCGAACAGGAGGAAATGAACAGGCAACAGCTCACCATAGATCGTGAACAGGTGTCTCAAGATAACGCGAGGGCAGAGGATGCGCGCCAGGAGATAATCTCCCTTCTAAGGGTTTGCGCCAATGCAATGGCAAATATTTCAACGGTGATTTCGGGCATGGCCGGAAGAAGCCAATCACCGGCCGGCTCCTCCCTGTCCCAAGTGCAAACTTTTGGGGCCGACAGCAAAAACGTCCCAGGGAGTAGCACAGCGGTGGTTCCCAATCGGGAGCAGGAGGGAGGGAAGGGCAAGGCAGCAAGGGCCAGAAAACCACGTCAAATTTATAGCCCTTGAGCATTTCGTGGGCCCTGGTGCAGGAAAGATATTTGAGTATTTGCTTTTCTTTCCCAAGCAGGGCAATAGTATCATTGGTTATTCATGGGACATGTTTTTAATGTAGTTTGTTTCTTCAACCAGATTTTTATATGCGCGTTTTTAGAAAAGTTAAATAAAGTTAGAGCCCAGTTTCTAAGAAAAGATTCAATATTTATTTGTTATTACAGTTTTGGTTGAATGCATTTTAAGGAACAGTAGAGGTCAATACTGTGAGGGTGCTGCTTGAAAAAAAGACATACTCCTTACTGTGTGCAGGGGGGAAACTCAAAAAAGGTGGGGGATAACACAGTGACAGCTAATCGCAGTTGCCAGCAATCATATTGGCGATAGCGTCCCTTACCAATTCCCCTTCATGGATCCTCCTTGCAGAGTCATGAGGACGGCTATCCCTGTTGGTGCGTGTCAGAGTCAAGGGGGCTGGTTTCTCTAGCACGGGGTGGAGAAGGTGTCCCTTGCTCTCACAAATGTTGTGTAGGACCACGCAAGCAGACACCACGGGGAGATAGTTCTTTTCCGAGACTGTCAAAGGGGCCTAGAGACACCCCCATCTGGCCTTAAGCCTGCCAAAAGCACGCTCAACCACATTCCTGCAGTGGTTGAACACCCTATTGTACACAATCTTCTTAGGGGTGAGATCTCCGCCGTAAGGCTTCATTAGCCATCTCGAAAGTGGGTATGCAGCGTCCCCCAGGATAACCGGGCCTATGCTGACACCGCCGATGGTTATGGTCGGGTTTCCGGGGACAAACTTTCCAGCCTCCATGGCATGCCAGAGGGATGAGTGCCGGAAAACGAAGGCATCGTGCATTCTTCCAGTGTAGCCAAGCACAATGTCCACAAACTTCCCCGAATGATCCACCGTTCCCTGGAGGAGAATGGAGAAGGCACTCTTCCTGTTCACAAATTCTTCTCCCCGCCCCTTTGGTGGTCTTACTTTTATGTGCGTTCCATCCACAGCTCCAACGCACTGAGGGAAACCCATCTGGCGGAAACCATCCATTATCTGTAAATGTAGAGGGGCAAGAAAAAAAGTAGTCAAAATTTTGATGCATTGCGAGCAAAAGTTTGGTTGTGGTGCATGCGCATACATCCCCTGGCACCTGCTTGCCTTTCCAGGATTTCAGGGCAGAGACCACAACTCCATTGCTTGGCCCATTTACGGCATGGTTACCGAATAAAAAAACTTGCACGGTTCCCATGGGAGAATGAAATAATGCTGGTTGAAAACAAGAGGCAAGCCTCGCAGAGTGTTCCTGGTGGCCTTCAGCGGAAATGTCTTATTGTTGGAGGGGGCAAAGTGCCCTACAGCCCTCCGTTCAGCCCCAGGGGCCCTGATGGCCGAGATGACATAAACTGGATTTTAAGGAAAGGGATACCCGGTGGTCATCCTGACAAACCCGGGATGAAACCCTTCCTACTCTGCCGCGCACACTAATCAGCAGAAAAGTGCTCTGTGGGCTTCTGTTTTGGGACAGTGCTGCTTCAGGGGCCCTGCTGGGTGAGATCCCAACGAAATGGATTATAAGCAAAGGGATACACAGCGGGCATCCAAACAAACCCCTGCTTAACCCCTTCCAACTCTGACGCACACACTAACCATCTGAAAAGTGCCGTGCAGCCTTCTGCCAAGAGACAGTGCCACCTCGGTGGCCCTGCTGGCTAGGATGCCATACCAAAAAGGGTTTCCCTGGGCCATCCAGACCGCCTCGCCGCTGAAACGCCCCCAACCCTGCAGCTCCAACCTCACAGCCTGCACTGTCTCCACGGGTTGTTGTTCTCAGATTGTATTTTTTAAGGGGCACTTTCTGCTGGAAGGACTTAACTAGAGGAATCCGGATACTGGGAACCCACTGGCTATCCATGCCAACCCTGCTGTACTTTCTTCGAGGTGGCAATTTGCTTTGCAACTCTGCTGTCTTGGCGCCAGTTCCTTGCAAGACGCAACTTCTTTTCCCAGGGAAGTCAACCCCCCCTCCCATTTCAGCCCACTGGGTCTGGGAATTAGCGTACCTACCCTCCGGTAGTCTCCTAGGCACACAGTGGACACCAGAAGCACATGCTCGATCGCAAGGCACACTTCGATCACGATTACAGACACCGTGGACACACCCAAGCCAAAAGTGTTCGCTGTCTTGCGGTATATCAGAGGGGATGTAAGCCACCACACAGTTATGGCCACCCTCTCCTCCACTGAAATCGCTTGCCTCATCTCTGTGGTTCTTCTTTCAAGGTAGGGACGCAGGTGCCCCGCGATTTCAAAGAGGGTGGCTTTGGTCATCCTGAAGTGATATAGCCACTGGTTGTCGTTCCATTTCTCCAGTACCTCCTCGGACCACCACATCCGCCGCATCCTCTCCCTAACCCACCACCTTTTGGGGCGCGGGACTTCACACAAGAGAGGTGCCAGAAGTGGGAAATACAACCTCGAGCGTCTCACGGCATCGCGACGGTTCCTGGCCAGCCTGCGCCTCCTCGCTCCATCTTCGGCCAGCAACTTTCCAGTGCTACTAACAAGGCTGAAATGACAGTCATTAACGGGGCGAGGACCCCAGCAATGATCGTCACCAGCTCGTTCTCCATACACCAAACAGCAGAAAGCAAAGGGACAGAAAGAGGAGGAAAAAGTTTCCACGGCGGTTCAAAAGGCGCGGGGGAGGGCGAGGGGGCGGGTTCGTGGGAGGATGTGAGGGAACGCGCGTGCGTACTGACGTCATTGATGACGCTCCAAATGTTTCTTTTAAAAATAGGGCACAGCCAATCAAATGCTAGGCAGGGCGGGGAAAGGACACCTTCGGGAGTGGCAATGGTAATATTGTGTGAATGCTTTGATGCTTCCTAAGCCTCATCCCTAGGGAGCCGTGAGAACGCTACTAAAAGTTCGGTACATGTTAGTGAGGATTAAGGAAAAGCCCGCCTGGATCGCGGCGGGAAGATTTCTGCACCCCATGAGAAAAGGGCCTCAGAGGAAAAAAAAATGTCCTAAATCAAGAGTGAGAATGCAATGTTTTCAGCTGCATTGTTTTCAGATCAGTAGCAGGAGATCATGGGGAACAATGCATCTCAAGGCAGCCATCACCCAACACAGCTTTGGGAAGTAACTTCTCCAGCAAGGTCTGGTGCTCATTCATGGCAGCGTCTGTAACAGTGGCACTCTCCTCGTTCTCCTTTTTGGCTATACTACAGTTTTGGTCAGTATTTGAATGGGAGACAGTCAGCAAATACCAGGTGCTGTAGGCTGTATTTCAGAGGAAGGAACTGGCAAAACCACCTCTGAGGATTCCTTGCCTAAGAAAATCCAATTGCATTGCCATAAGTCAGCAGGCATGTTGAAGACACATAAGCATTCACCCTCCCTCAAGGCTCTACCCACACTTTCCCACAAAGTAGAAAGCCTTAAAGGGACACGTATTTGCCTTATGTCTTCTTACCTTAGTCTTATGTCTTCCTAGACTCTTTACTGGTGTCGAGGCACTGGCACACAGGATGGTGGTGCTCTGTAAGAAGGTATAAGGCAGTGTGCTGTCCCAGTGATTGAGGGGGGGATCAGAGGCTTCCCATGATGATCCAGGCTTGGAAGTTTCAAGCCTTTTAAGGGCCTGGGGGTCTCTAGTACCTTGGACACTGAGAGTTCTGGATTTCCAAGGGCATGTAAGGCATACATGTTGGCATCTTGTTTCTTGGTGTCAGTGTCCAGATGCATGGTGGGATTCTGCAGCCTCAGGTCTGCATTGTGATCCCAAGGTTATTTTCACAGCCCTTTGGTCCCTTCAAGATCCTCATGCTATCTATACAATATTTATTTGTCCATCCATTCATCCATCCTTCCACATATATATACATACATATATACATTTGTACGTACATACATACACACACACACACGCACATGCACACGCACACACACATACATGCTCTGGAAACCTCTGGAAGCAGCACTTTCCCTCTAGAGCAAGGTCCACACCTTGCTCCCAGGTTTGTTTTTTGAAGTAAGGTCTAGGTTCCCGTTGAATGGCTGGGGGGGGATAGAGGGACCCTGAAGTTCTTGCCTCCAAATCATTTCTCACTGTGACCCCAAGGCAAACCTATTATGGGGTTTTCTTGGCAAGATTTGTTCAGAGGCAAATTTGCTTTGTTTTCCTCCAAGGCTGAGAGAATGTGACTTGCCCAAGATCACACAGTGGGCTTCCATGGCTGAGCAGGGATTCAAACTCTGCTCTCCCAGTATCCTAGTCCAACACTTAAATCACTACTTGACACTCACTCACCTGCTCTAGTCTAATACAGTCCATAAGTACCATCACAGTTATAACTAGTTTTTATGCCTTCTTTTGGATCATCTATCTGAAAACAGTGTTGATAAGAACCATCCCACACAGTATCAGAGCTGGACCTTCTCTCTTATTCAGATATCTAAGATATTATCCACCTTCATCCCAGGAAACAGAATTCTCATGCAAAGGACAGAGTAAATGGAAGCATTCGTTTCCTGATCAAGATGGCACCTAGTGTGCTGCTCTGAAGGGCTCAGTGCATAGATTTTAAGGAAAACAGCATTTGGGCAGGGGAGATTTATTTTATTTTATTTTGAGTTTCCACACTGCCATTCTACATCACAAAATCCAAGATGGTTGATAGTCGGCCAACCAAGCCAAAAGTACAATTACAATTAAATAATAATTACAATTAAATAATATGGAGCACAAGTGTGACTCGCATGAAAAATTAGTGTACAGAACCAAATTTTAAAAGCCTGGATTTTGTTTTATGGCACTTTGCTTTACACACACACACACACACACACACATTCACACGAGAGATTGAGAGATTGAGAGATAGAGAGATAGAGAGAGAGAGAGAGATTGAGAGAGAGATAATGTTTTGGGAAAGCCTCCCTAGGGAGACCATTCCAAAGCTGAGATGGCATGACTGAGGAGACATTATTTCAATTTACCTCACTTCAGAAGGTGGGAATACCCAGAGGAGACACTGGTAAGGTCAGTAAGTAATTTTGAATGGAAAAGTAGTGAGTGTATGGGCTTAACTTTCTCCCCACGAGCTATTGACTAAGTCAATTTTTGGTTCTACAAATAGTGGGTTTTATTTTGTATTAGTTCCAGATGCAATACACATTTGGAAGTTTCCAAAAAAGAAAGCCATTGAGGGAATTATTTAGTTTGTAGGCTGTGTCACAATGTCACATTTGCTTTACATATTACCATTGTTATGACTTAACAGTTCTCTTGCCTAATGACAGGAATCAAAGAAAGCAGCTAGAATTCTTGTGTCAGTTGTTTCAGTCTCAGGAATTAAAATCCCTTTTGTTGAGACATTACCAAAGAACAGACTGAACTCATTGGTTTCACAACCTCTTTTTCCTCAAAAGTCCTCTGAACAGCCCTGATGAGTCACGTCTTGATGGCACATGTGTAGCACACCAGAGGCCATCAACCTTGGAAGGACCATGAATGATAGAGAAACTGTGAAAGGGGATCAATCAATCAGCTATGTCCAGATAATCTGCTAATTTTTCACTGATAAGGTTCCAATACAATTTACAACTCCAGAACTATCAGTTTGCAGTTTCTATTTTATGTTGTTTTTATTATTATTTTAAAGAACAGTATTAAAAAACCCATAATGTACAAAGAGTGAATTTGCAAACATATATCAAGCAACAAATAAAACTGTGTTTGACTGTTCCAAGCTACCATTGATCCCATGCTGGGAGAAATGTGGGAGATTAAATTAAATAAAATTTTAAAAATGACACAAAATTTTGAACAATAAAAGAGTTACAGAGTTAATATGAAATGTATCTATCCTCCAAACTGGCCAAGAGTCTCAGGATTTGGCAGGAATTGCAGCTGTAAAAACCAGCAAGTACAGATTATTCATATGATGTTACTCCTGTCCCAATCAGTTTTTTTGTTTTTCTTTTACTTGTGAATTTCCAGTACTAGCTGCAACTTTTTAAATGCTGGTAGTATAGTGTTACCCTGATTTCTGGGGTCCCTTGGGGGATGCCTTAATGTGCTCCACGTGATGGGGAATGGAAACTAGCCAGAGTACAAGCAATAGCAATGCAAGAGACAGGGTAACCTAGTGGGGTCTTTTTACCCAGTTTTTATGGGGTCAGGCCAAGCCAAAAAACAAATGAAGATGTCCAATAAATGCTTTTATTGAATGAAAGTCTCACGCAGCAACACAATCACTCACACACTCATTCACTCAAGACCTATTAAGAAGCAAACGAGAGGAAACTGGATAGGGGGATATTGATGTCTAGCTGGGGTAATACCGCACCTTTTCCTGATGTCTTTGGTCCGGGAAAAACTGCGAAGAAGTGGGGCTCAGCACAGAGAGGGCTGAGGGGATTACTCAACGGACGGAGAAATAGTCTGTTGGGATGACCGGGAGTGATCCAAAGAATTGCTCAAAAACTGGGGTTATTTGTAGGGGGAAAAGTACCTGGAGGGCTAATCCTTTCCCGGGGAGAGCCATGGGTGTTGCAATGAGAAAGAAGCTCCACAATGGTAACTTTCTTTGCGTGATGAGATTACAAGGTGTTGCCAAAGTCTCAGGATCTTCGGCTGCACTGAGTTGTGGTGTGACTTTATGTAAATGGTCCTTGCCTGATAGGATTTTATTGCTATCGGTGCTCAACTTGGGGCAAACATGCTAATCCCCTCAAGTCAGCTTCTCAGGGGCTGAGGACCCTTTGTTTTCTGTGGGTTTGCACAGCTTGAAGTCTCCTGGGGCTACGTGATGGGGGATTTTACTGGCCTGACCTGGTTTTCGATCATTCGATCATTGTTGTCTACGTGCCCATCTGGGTGACCTCTTAGGCACATGGAATCATATTTTAATATCAAAATTGTAGACCCCGGGACAGGGTTTTCCAGTGGGGTAACAACAGCATTCTATCACTTTGGCGTGTTAACAGTTTTTTAAAAAAATGAAATGTGTGAGACAGGGAATGTAGATACTGAGGAGGAACAGGGAGCAGGTGCTTTGTGCTTAGTTTAAGAGTGGGATGACAGGGGGATGGAGGAAAAACACACCCACACCTCTTAACCACACCTCAGGTGGGACTACACTGGAAAAGAAACATGCAGATTAGGAGTAGCACTAAAATCTGCTACAACTGGCAACAAACCAGAGCTAACCTCCCACTATATTTAGTGCACAGGAGGATGTGGCAGTGGAAGCAACTGTGACAAGACATTGCAACTTTTACTGGAACTATTAGACAGTCCAGAGGAGCCCTCATAGGCTGCTGATTTATGATCATATGATAAGCTTTTGTGAAAAAACCTGACAGTCTGTAAGGTGCAGCAGATTAAAACAGCTACCCCAATTAACAAAAAGGCTTGAGCAAATTAGAAGGTGCATTTTTCACCTACCTAGTGACTAATGTTTAACCATGAAGATGCCAGATAGATCCATCTGAAATGAGCCTTCTATAAATGAAGCACCATTGACTAAAGTGCTCTCTTTCCAGCTGTAACCCACCACATCTATTTATGTATATCTTTTCAGTACTTCCCCATAACTGAAACCTCTCTGGGCAGTTTTGCAAGAAACCACAATTCTCTAGAAAAGGAAATACGAAATTCTTCCAGAGAACAGATTTCAGATGAACGCATTCACACGTTCACAGCACAGACAATGTGAGCTACAATGGCTAGCCCCCATGGCTTCTGAGTGTGCATTTGGTGAGTATGAAAAGGGGTCCTATGCAGGTACCACCAGTGGTTGCTGAGTGGTCTCATATCAGTGGGAGAGTGAAGCTCTTCTGGATTTTACTGCAGCCTTGAAAGGAGCTATTCCAGTTGCCAGATTTATCCTGAGGATAGTGTTCAGCAACTTTGGACAGCTTCCTTGAAGCTCAGACTCAAATCCAAAGCAGAGTCAGTGAGCCACAGGCACTGGAGTTACCAGCCACTGTTGCATACTGTTGAACACACAAACACAGATCTCCTCCAAGCAAAGAGAATCCCTGGGCCAGTCAGCTTTATATGCGTAGGATCTCTTCTTGTTTTAGCAATACAGCAGTGGGGAGATATAGAGGTGACTCTGCTCCACATCTCCATGCACCAGGACTATATAACATTTGTTGCTGCATGGGCTTGGTGTGACTGTAACTTGGGAACTCTATGCTTCCTGAAGGAGATTCTACATCAGAATTGTTATTGTTGTTATTGCTGTGTACCTTCAAGTAATTTCTGACTTATGGCAACCAGAAAATGATCCTGTCATGGGGTTTTCTGGGACTAAGAATGTGTGATGTGCCCAAAGACACTCAATAGGTTTCCATGGCTAAGTGGGGAATTGAACCCAGTGTCCAGTGCTCAAACCACCCCATTGCATAGCATAGCATAAATCTCCCCATGCAGAGTTACACATTGGGTGAACTATGTGATGCATTGAATGACAATGTTGCACAATCACATGCACGTCCCATAAGCATCTGCATATGCAATGATAATGGATGCATTAACTCTGCTTTCACAAATTTTGAACTGAATGTGGATGTTCTCAATCAGACAAAAATATTCAACTGCTGTTGCTTACACACATGTAAGGCACCAACAAGAATCTAGTTGATATCAAGCAACCACATTATGTGCCCAGAAATTACAACCCACATAAGTTATCTTTTGGATGACAACTTGGATGGAGTCTATGCAGTGTTGTGGTGGAGGTGGATTCTGGAGTTGCAATCTAACTGACTAACTTTCCCAAGCTTTAAAAAAAAATGTTGATACTACTAAGTATTTCCCCTTCCCCATATTGATTTCTACTACTGTCAGCATAGAGTTTCCTGCTGTGGACAGGTGGCAGTTGGTACCCAGGTCAGCATGTTAGCTCCATACGGAAGCACTCCTCTTCAGCATTACTAGCTGGAGCATTCTAATACACAGGAAGGAATCCCTATCTATGCTTACATTACATTATATTTTTAATCTACCTTGTAGCCTGAAAGGAGTACAAGGGGTTGAAAGTACACAATACAACACCAAGACAAACAATCTTTCAATGAGCTTTTAACAGCATGCTGTTTTACCAACTTTTATCTTCTGCCTTATTAGATTACTAGATAGTTTTAAATCTATAAACTGTTCAATTATATTTTCTAAAAAATAACTTCCATATTTTGTTGCTGATGTCCTTGTAGGTAGTTAAAACTCTTTCTGTTTTAATTTTTGTAAGCCACCTTAAGTGTCACTAACAGCAAAAAGCTAGCATGTGAATGAGTAAGCATGATTATGATCATAAGCATCTTAACCTTCCTAGGGAGGAGGGTCCAAAGTCTGGGAACAGCCACTCAGACTAACATATTTTCTTTGGAATAAGCTTTCTTGGGCTACACACTATTTCAATAATTGCCCTCGGAAATTAAATCAATATAATGTAATGACAACCAATAGAAAAACAAACAAATTTAAAATAATCAGGCAAAATATGGATAAAACACTCATAAAATCTAAAATTTCAGGAGGCATTCAAGAGAATGCTGAATGTCACTTACAGGTGAGCTTACCACTCAATACATTTCTCAGGATGTCCTGTGAATCAGTGTGTTCAGTTCATACACAAAGATTTCCAAGAACATTAAAATGGAAGTGACAGCCATATGCTCTGAACACAAAAGAGGAAGTTTGGCTGCATGTGCAGTTTCCTTCTGGTTAAAAGGACCCAGGAGCTGATATCAACACAGTCTTGAGGAGGAGCTCACTGAGACAGGCAAGAATGGCACCAGGCGGAATCTACAGAAAGTGTGAGGAACCTGAGCATACTGAGATCAAGGATTCCATGATACAAAGGAAAGCAGGTAAATGCCCGCACCAGGCAGGATCCTGGAAAGAACACCTCAACAAAAAAGGCCCTGGATCCTGAAAAAGGGACTCGGTTTGTCCTCTCTGACTGCCCCTTCAAAGCCAAATGCAGGGCTGGTTCTGAGGCTAAGGCTTTAGGATAGGTTATCCTTGCGCATGAGATTCTACAGCAAAAGATAATTTTGGTGAGAGGTACAGTCTCAAGTAACTCTGGGCATGTGCTGTAGTGATGCGAAGGTTAACAGAGCACAGGGGGACTTAACTTTTACGTTGGCATCCATTGGATTGGCACTGTAAGTAGCAAAAGTGGCTTCTTGCAGCTTCTTGAGCTAGATGGGACAATAGCAGGCATCCAAGGAAGAATGAAGATTCTTCAGCTAACTATATGAAGTATTTTACAACTCTTATTCTATCCTTTTGTCAGCTTAGTTTTCACCATGTGTTTGTCCTGTGCCTCTCAAAATTGCAGTTGAGGCTTGCATAACTGAATTCTCCATTACTGAAAAACAAACAAAAAGTCATAATTACATACCTGCAAAGAGCTAGAGGTCAATGAGGCAGACTTATAGCGTCCTGCCTGGCACACTGGCTTTTATAAACAAAAATAGAGAAACATTGCATCACCTGAGCCCCTGCAACTCAGCAGTATGGTGCATGCTTCATGGTCTCTGACATCTCTAGGTAGAAATGGCAAAATACCCTGTCTGGAGAACCAATAACAGTCCACCCTGCTAAAACCTGGCACTTTCCAGATAAACTTGAACTAGACATTACAATCATGATGAATTATTATGGATGGTGAAACTATAGTTCAAAACGTACAGAGGGAACCAGAATAGGGGGGGGGTCATGCAGATATCATAGAGCCTGATGAACCAAGTGTTTGATCTGACAGGTTCCTGTGTTCCCAGTCTGCAGCTGAAGTGGTAAAATCAGACACATGCTTACTAGTTGTAGGTCAGCTAGGACTCTAGCTCTGTTTGATAGGCTAGGGAGGGATAAAGAGCTAGAAAGTGAGTGATGGTGCTCTCTAGGGGTTTCCAATTTATAAACTGTTTGCCTTTTTATCAACTCTTATATGTGTACTTTTTATTGACGTTTTTGTTTAATTTTAATTTGAATTGTTGGGGAAAAAGAGGGATATAGATGGTGGTGATGGTGATGGTGATGATGATGATGATGATCAAAATGCCAACTCTCTGCTTATCTTTTGGATGTCTGCTGCATCTACTCTGTGCTTTATTAAACCCTTCCATCCCTCTTCATCATTGTCCATTGTGATATTCTGAAGTTTGCATGAAAATGCATGCATGGTGGGGCCCCCTTACCCATAGTCACCAGATGTGAGAGTCTGAGCAATTGCTACTGTGCTATGTCCTATGCCTAAAATGGCAGTGATGTGCACATGGGTGTTTCAGTGTGTTTGCATGCATGTCACTGCTATTGAATATAATGGTAGGCAAGCATTCATGTTTTTCAGTATTCACAGGGGTTCTTGGAATGGAATATATGGAAGATCCACTGTACATTACTTGACAGTTCACAGAATGACTCACCTAGCTGATTCACTACAGCTGAATTTCTGAATGGTTTACAGTGGAAAATGTTGCGCCAGAGGAAACAGGAAATATCTGCTGCTCTTTTTGCTTGGGGCAGAGCTTGGACAAGTTCCTGTTTGGACTACAACTCCCAGAATCCCACTGGCTAGGGGATTTTGGAGAGTTGTAGTTCTAATCAGTCCAAACTGATTAGATGATAACTCCTTCACATCAGAAAATCAGAACTTTTAGGTGGAGCCACTGACTACTGGCTATGCTGGTGCAAACAAGGCTGAAGTTCTATATGCTCAGCAATTCTTGGTTCTAAACAACACCTAATTCATAAGTAGGACTGAAAGTATAGGAGTAAGATAAGCACCCCAGTCTCTGCTATAGCACCCCAGTTATGGAATATCCTCCCCTTGGAAGCTCAATTATCACCCCTGCTGGTTTAATTCCAGCACCAATTGGCACATGTGCTATGGTTAGCATTATTTTAAATGCTTTTAACTGGTCTTAAATTGTCTGATCTTAAGTATGAATGATTTGTCAGAATCCTGTTGGAGATCTACAAGTGTTTAACCACTGGAACTATGTAGCTCTGCAGTGACTCCTGGCCCAAGCCCCTTCAAACCCCACTTACCAGACAGTAGCACTGCAGCTGATGGGGGTCTATTTCCCTGTCCATTGGCAAGCAGTTGACTGATGCTTCCACCTTCTCCTATGAGTGATCTCTAGAAACAGAAACACGTCCTTGTCACAGTTCTTCCCCATGCTAGAGATTGCTTGTGTGAGGGGTGGTGGTGGAAGCATTAGTCTTCTGCTTCCTGACAGACAGGGGAACAGACTCTTGTTGACTACAGCAGCTGCTCCCTGGTAACTGGGGACTGGGGACTTTCATGGTCACTATGTACCTCTTAAACTAGGGAATATGTAGGGACTGAGAGTTCCAATCATGCCAAAGTTAATTCTGGCTGATATGTTTTTAGTCTTTTAAAATTGTTGTTATTTTTTGTTCTAAACTGATTTTATTGTATGTGGCCCTGAGATCCTTGGATATAGGGCAGGATATAAATATTTGAATAAATATATAAATAACATAAAGTAATCTTCCCTAACTTTATGGCTTCTGGACATATTGGACTCCAATGCCCATCTTCCTTAGCCATCATGTCAATGGGGAGTTACCCAATTAGTTGAGGATGGAATAAAAGAACAGAAGGAAGGGAAGAATCCATCCCAGATTCTGCGTCTAAACATGAAACTAAGAAATGAGATTGTTTGCACTTTTCGCCTAAAGTACTCTGCTTCTGTCCACTATAATCAGAGGCCATTTCCTCACGGGGCGAGGGAATCGCCCTGTGACACTACTTACCGGACTTCTTGGCTCCCCGGTCCGGTCCACGCCGCTCCGGAGCAGCGCATGCTCGTCAATACGCACTGCTCTGGCGTTCCAAATGGTGGCTTCCGGTTGGTCGAGGTTCTTGACCAACTGCTGAAGCTTGCCAGCCTAAAGCCCGCCCCCTGCAGATTGCAGGCTCACACTGGGGCAAGCCTGCGAATCTGCAAAAAGGAGCAGGCTCGCAGTGGCGCGCTCCCTGCTTTTGAAAGACCTGTTTTTAGCGGTCTTTCAAAAGCATGCTGGACGACCACTTGGGGTTGTTCTGGAGCAGACTGAGGCGTGGATCTACGTTAAGTAGGTCCGACCCAGTCCGCTTCCAGGTGCAGACGTCCTCCCTGGAGGACGCTGTGCCCTGTTTTAAAAACCCCGTGTGGAAATGGCCAGAGATGACTCAAGATATTTTGATGTCTAAGAAAAAAAATCCAGATGGCCTCAGTGATGGAATAGATATCATAAGCAGAAGAAACAAAGACCATTTGGTGCCCTTGAATATCTAATATCTGTCTAAATGGGCCATCTAGGACAGGCTGCTTCACACTGCCCCATCTGGGGGACAACCCTGTGCACAGGAAATGGGAAAAGGCTGCACAGGAAGTACTCCTGGATTTTGCTCCTAAGTGCCATCTCTAACCTGTTCTCTTAGTTCTCTCTGATTCTGAATATGTAACATAAGGCTGAGGCACATTTTTAAAAAATTCTCCAGAATAACTATGCATGCCCCTGATCTCGATTGGACCCACAGTTTGTGGGAAAGGAAGGAGATATAATTTCTCCCCAGCCATTTCCCCCTTAAATTCAATCCCATCTCAATTGGTCGTTTAAAAAGATAGAAAAAACCCACCTCATGGGTACCACTAGAGAGTCTTTTGGAACCTATATGGATGGACAAATTTAAGCAAAATAGCTGTAGAAGAAAGGCTGAGGCCTCCACTACCCATGAGCAAAGAGGACTCTGTTAGACTGAACCCACACATGCTTTGTTTGGGGTAAAAAAGAAATTGAAGTTAAATTGTGCACTGTATGGAATGCACACAGAGCCCAGGGGCCCTCTCATATTACACTGTTATAGCACTGTGATCCCACTTAAATTGCCATGGCTCTGTCCTATGGAATCCTGAGATTGGCAGTCGGGAGGGGGGTTCAGAATGCTCTGGTACCTCAAACTACATACTCCAGGATTCCAAAGGTTGCAACCATGGCAATTAAAGTGGAATCATAGTGCTATAATTATGTAGTATGAAAGGGTCTCTAGTTTTACCTCTCTGCTTTGCATAATCACAATCACAAGGTGACTGTTGGGACTTTCTAGGGGTTTTGAACTTGGAAGAACTGGAGATGGAAATACAGACCTAAACCATAAACATATGGACAGCTCCTAACACTACCTGCCCAAAGGCATGACTATTTGTGCTACTAATTTGCTTGTTCTTCCTTGGTCTCTTTCACATTGCACAGTTATAGTCCTATGATCCCACTTTAGCTGTCATGGCAACATCTTATGGAATCCTGAGCTTTGTAGTTTGGTCAGAAGCACCAGAGGAGCTCCCTGGCTCAGGATTCTAAAGCCCCCTCCCCAAACTGCTTCATTTCATAGGATGTTGCCATGGCAGCTAAAGGGAAATCGTAGCACTATAAATGTGGAGTGTGGAAAAGATCCTTGATGAATTTTCTGTGGTAAGAAGAAGAGTGGATGAAGAAATGATGGTGGTGACCACCCATGTTGGGCCAGCAAATCCACTCTTGATTTTACCATTGTTCTTCCTGCAGCTGTTCTGAGCTGAAAGAAAGTTCTGTGGGTGCTGAACCTGTCAAGGGATGAGCTTAATCCAGCTTCGGCTCATCTTGTAAGTGGGAGAAACATCTGTAAACTTAGCAATGTATAGAAAAGTTACAAATGGCAATGACATCTGGGCTCTCTGCACAAATATTGTGAATGGGGCAGGGTGACTGTACAGCAAGAGTCTTGTTTGGAAGAAATACCCACAGTTTGATGCCAGTTTGTGTTCTTGTGTCCACTGCAGCACATTGTGACTGATGTCAGAAATCCCTTGTTGTTACTCAATGAGTCAGGGAAAACCAAGTTCCCTTCCGTAGCACAAGCCATTCTCTGGATTAACAGCTGACTTTGTAGTCTTCCCTTCCCTTTGTAGAGAAGGTCATTTCAGGGACGCACTCCATGATCCTGGCTTTCATCAGCCCGGGGCTCGAGTGCCAGAGGACAGCAAGCCCTTTTGATGGCCTCAGCAAGATTCAGAATCCCCAGTGCTGAACATGACACATACTGTGCATTGGGAGGGAGAGAAGGCTAGGAATGGGTAATTTAGACTAACATGAATGGGTTCCCCAAATGAATCCTGGGATAGCTTGTCATGGGAAGGATACTAAGAATGACCAATTGGGCTGTTATTAGGCAAACACTTACCTATCTCTGAGAACTGAATTAGAAGTGCCCTGCATTTTACTTGCCTGGAACCAACTGGAACCATTTTCTTTGCAAAGACTCAGCTATTAGATAGGAAGAGAACCAGCACTTAAGCGAGCTAAAGCCAAAGGGGGAATTACTTGCAGCCACCTCTGTCACTACCAGTTGTATGGCATGGGCAGGAGGTGGGGTGGCTAGGCACATGGGAACAACTCCAATTAAAGGTATCAAATTAAATGTATTGAACTGAGGAGTTAAGGCATGGAGAAGTA
The DNA here is from genome assembly GCA_948474755.1 of Ctenosaura bakeri. Lineage (NCBI taxonomy): Eukaryota > Metazoa > Chordata > Lepidosauria > Squamata > Iguanidae > Ctenosaura > Ctenosaura bakeri. The sequence continues at coordinate 7,819 of CAOLHI010003244.1, read as the reverse complement.
AGAAAATGAGATGTCACTATGAAAGAAAATACACCATTAACATGAATGAACTAGCACTTCTTATCAGAAATCTAGGTTCATTCAAGAGTCAGTAAATAGTGGATGGATGCCTCTTACCATTCAAATGTTCAGAAGCACCTGCTGTCAAGGTGTTGTAGGCTGTGTTTTTAAATATCTTTAATCTTTCTTTGCATATCTCCTCACCACTTTCTCCAATTTCTGAGAAGGAAACCCATCTGCTAGTTGGTCGTTTAAAAAGATAGACCTTACTGCGCAGGTCACAGTAAAGCATCTGGTCTTTATGGTGCTGTAGCATTATTGTTGCTACAGATCAACACTCACAGAAAAGGTCTTCCAGAAAGAAATATGTTCTAGCTAGTGTGTAGTATTATGTGGCTAACTTGTCCTCTCTTGATTATTATAGTGTTTCCATCGTTGTTAATTTACATTTCGAAGAGTACCGTATCCCTAGCTCCTTGAATTCTCACTTCCCACTGTACCTGATAAGTCATATAATGTGTTTTTGTTGTTCACAGGTGGTTTCCTCTTGCAATACTGCCCGTGTGGTTCAGAGAGAACATCCCTGCCCATTCTCTATGTTGTGAATGCTGTGTCATTCCTACTGTGGATCATACTGTTTGCTGTTATGATTTCAAAATGTAAGGATTCTGATACATCTATACTAAGAGAGCAGACATAGAGGGTAGGGGTGGAGGGTAGAGCAGTGAAGACTGGAAGGGGAACAAATTGGAACTTGCAATCTTTTTAATACTATTGAATCGTTTCTTTTCAAGTTTCTCAAAAATTGTTGGTTTCAGTTTTAAAATCACATACTCACCTATATATTTAACTTTTTCCAGACCCAAACATGGGCTTCTAAGTAAATGAAACCCATACATGATATTCTGATAATATATTTATTTGTTAGAATCCAAATCAGATTTTTAATCATACATTTTCCAATGATGTCAGGATGACATTACGTTATCTTAAAAGTAATGTTTTAGTCTGTTTCCAAACACCTCTCCTCCTTGCTGTCCTTAGGAAGCATCCATCTCACATTGCCCAGTGGTAAAAGGGTAGCTAAATGTCAAAGTGAAAATCAAGGCTGCAATTTTTGTAAGCCAATCAAGTTCAACAGTGCTCAGACTTTGTGTTCTTTCAGATTCTGAGATGGCCAAGAAATTTGACCACCTGCATGATAATCAAGCTGTGCTGATATCAAATGGTAAGAGCTAAGCTTTGGCATTTCCTACTTCTGCCTTGTTTCTGTCTCTGGGTATGAATCTCTTTTTTACAGGTCCAATAACTCTCCATTAGGAGGCCAATGTTAACAACAAACTTAGCTTACAAGCTGGTCTAATAAAATATATGCAGGGTGGGAATGGCTGCAGAGGTAGAGGAAACAGTAAAGACTTTTAAATATATATATAATTATTTCAGTTTATCTGTGGTCTTTTTCTCTATACACAATTACAGGATTGCTATGTCCTCTGCAAAACAGCCATCCCAGTGAAAATACAAGAGGCAGAGCTTTTGGATCATTATATTATTTGATTTCAAACACTGTGCTGAGGTGTCACAATTAACAAGCTGATAGCTTTAAGCCTAATATTATCTGCATTAGAAATGTGGCTCAGTTCCAGGAAAGGATTAGATAGTTAGCATATTCAGTTGCAGCAAATCATTGAGCAAGGTATATGCATGTGTGTATCAGGCAGAATATCTACAGATTAAAACCACTGGTTTAGAACTTTCATTCTGATTTTTATTCTTCTGAGTTTTACCCTAGAGGAAAAGTACTTCAGTTTGGGCAGGGATGTCCATATGGACTTATTTTAGTACCTGAACATAGGCTGAAGTAAATGTTGCACTCAAATGTAAAAAAAGACCTCTCAAGCACCTCTGAAGTGAAGAAGCAGTGGGGAGAAACAGGGCCAGATAAAGACATGTTATGGCTGAGGAACAGGCATCCCCATATACTTCCCAATCCATGTACAGAAGCTGGATGGACTTGTATTTGAATATTATTTCAATAGCGATGGCAAAACAATGTTTGCTACCACACACAATGGCAGCAGTCCAGATTAGGGAATGGAGGATGGTCTGTGTGGCAGACACAGCTTTGTCCTTTTAACGTCATGCCACCTCAAGTCTCTACTTTATGGTTTGATCAGACCTGGAGACAGAGATGCTGAGTCCTTCCCCTGCTTGTTGGTTTTTGCTGCAGCTTCTCCTTTCTCAGTCACTTTTCTCACCCCTCCAGGGTTCTAGGCACAATGTGGACACAACATACCCCCTTTCGATAGCACATTCTTGGGGTAGAGATAGGAAGGATTAGAATTCAGGGGCTGAGGCACATGCTTCAAGTCTGTGACTCCTCGTAGAAGGAAGACTATATTGTACATGACTGCTGTGGGTATTTCATAACTTCTTCTTATGCAGAACAATGCTTATGTGAAGGCCTCTCCATTTTGCAGTGTTTATTTCAGGAAGACACTTAAAAAAACTAAACAACTATAGATTATTACACAACATGGACTTGAATCACTTGACCACTTAGCTTGTAACACCCGCTTGAAATTACTGTGAAATGTGTTGGGCTCCATACCCACAGACAGTCCAGTGTTACATTTGGAGGCTCCCCCCCCAAATGTAGGTTCACCTGAAACAACCCCCAGAAACAAAACTTTTTAAAACAAAAGTTAAAAAACAAAAGTTGTATTTCATATGAGGTGACAAGAGTAATCCTTGTCATAAGATACAGAATAACCAATTTTACCATAGGTCATACAGAGCAAAGGGAGTTTATAGAGTGTGCATTTGGGGCAGTCATCCTGTTAAATATTAACAGTTGATAAAGTGTGGTACAGTAGCAACAGTATTGGCCTGGGATTCAGGATGTCCATGTTTTAATCCCCACCTAGCCATGAAACTCTCTGGGCCAATCACTATTTTTCAGCCTGGACTAGCTTGTAGAATTGTTTGGAGGTTAACGTGAGCAGGAGCAGAGCTATGTGTGATACGTCTTCACTGCTTTGGAGGATAAACAAAGGTGTAAATTCCTAAAGGAGACAAGCTGTTCTGCCTACCCTGTCTGGGCTGGACCTCCACAATTAGGCTTAAAATTGCACTAATTCCAAGTCAATTTAAAGTGAATGGAGATGACTACTAGAGATGTTGGAGCATGGATGCCCCTGAGAGAGTTCTGCTCTCAGGAATGGCTCCAAGTAGCAATTGCCAGCCAAAAGGAGGATGATTTGGAAAAGATGGAAGATGATGGAGGAAGATTTGCAACAGCAACTTTGATGGAAAACAAATTCAGAGAAGGAAAATGTGCAAGTAGCTATGTGGAGAGTGGAACAGAAGAAGTGAATAAGATGTCAGAAAAGGACTTGGGGGGATTTCTTGAGATTAAAAGAGTTAGCAATAAAGTAAAGAGTGATTTTGTAGATGGACTGTGTAGAACAGAAGGTCTTTATATGACAGAAGAGATGGAGTCTTTCCATTTGAAAGTGATGAATGATGTTGAATGGGAGTGATTGGTCCAGGAGGCTGATATGGAATGGAATAGAATATCTAAAACTGAGAGAAATGTTGTTCGTAGGGGAAGTAGTTTTTAATCCAGATGCTTATTAGCCAGTCACATTTGAAAAGAAACTGCATGTGAAATATAAGTATAGATACATTTCCAAAGGATGGTTCTATTTGGTTTTTGAGAAGATGGATGATTTGTTACTATTGGAAATTAGATATTAAATGCAACAAAAATAAATTATCTGGTAAAAATATCCTTTGATCAATTTAAGTGGAGAGAGAGTAAAGTGTGAGAAGTTAGATATTTGGAAGTTGAATAATAAGTTTTACAGAGAAGGAGGGTTGATATGTACTGGTAGTAGTGGAAAATTTGAAATGCTTATAGTAGCAAGAAGATTATTTTATGGAAAATTATTTGTCTAGGTATGTCATTGAATGATTGCAATTTCCTGACTGATTTTTTTGGGAAAACATGATAAAATTGTCTACATTGATTAAAGAAAAATATTAATAATGTTTTTTAAAGATTGAAAAAAAATGAATGGGATTGGAGGATTGATGATTTTATTGATCAGTGGGTGTTAAATGTATAGGTGAAGAATAATATTTTATACAAATAACATAGAAACAGGTAGATCTTCGGGATTTAATAAGAACTGCAGAAATGATATTTGGAAGTCATCTTTTTGTCTGTTGTGTTAGTTGTAGTTTTTGATACATAATTAGGTAGTTTGGATTTGTGTGTAGGAATATATGTTTTGCATCTAGTTTTTGTAGTTTGTCATTTGTTTTTTTGTTATATGTGTTATCCAATTTTTATTGTAGGCAGATTATATGCAATAAAATGTTTTAAACATATAAATTGATTTGAATGGACTTTACATTAGCATACTTCTAAGCCCAATTGTGGAATCCTTTGTGTGTCTTAACGACTATCTATTAGAATTTGAAGCTGCTCCTACTACATTGTCGTTATCTGAATGTATGTGCCTTCAAGTTGCCTGCTGACTTAGGTGACCCCATTAATTTCACAGGGTTCTCCTAGGCAAGGAATATTCAGAGGCAGTTTTGCCAGTTTGTTCCTCTGAAATATAGCCTATAGCACCTGGTGCTCATTGGCAGTCTCCCCTCCAAGTATTAATCTGGGGCTGACCCAAGATCAGAAGGGATCTAGTGCCTTTCGGGTTTTTAGGAGCTTGTTATCTGAATATGTCCCTATGTGTTTTTATATATTGTATCACTGTAATGCTTATATGCTTCTATTATTTTCTAATTCCTTGGTTTTTTTATCATAGTATTATGCATTGTTTAATAATTTGCTGATAAATTGGAGTTTTTTTCTCTCTCTGTTTACCTTTGTTCCTCTTTTGCGGGTTTTGCATGTGCAGAGATGCTCCTTTGTTTCTTGTTGCTTGGATTGGATCTGCTTCATAACTCTGGCCCTTTCTGCACTGTACTGTTATAGTGCAACTATTCCACTTTCAATATCCTGTGAAATTCTGGGGTTAGTAGTTTACTGAGGCCAAAGAGCTCTCTGGCTGAGAATTCTAAATGCCCCTCCCTAAACTGCAATCCAGGATTCCACAGGAAGTTGCAAATGGAACAAGAGCACTATAACAGTGTAGTGTGGAAAGGCCCTGTATCAGGCATCAATCAAGATCACCTTAGAAGGTATTAACCTGTCAGAGTAGTAGTCCTTGAGGTGCCAACCTCTCTTAACAGGGTGAAGCCACTCTTGTTGTTTTGTACAGACTGTATAACTCCTGGCACCTTAGAAGAACAACCTGCAGGGGAAACATTTACAAAAAACATTCACTGTACTTTTCAACAAAGATATTTTGAACCAGGCTAACTGAATTCTGTCATTTCTAGGGTCCAGGATGGAGAAGCAATTGGAGGGGCTCAGTTCCGATCAGTCCACCCACGGTATGTGATGACTTTGCCACAGTTCTAATATCCTCAACTGCTATTCGTTTTTGGACTCTAAGCCCTCATTAAGTACTGCTGTAGCTATTGGATGAGTATCTTGGTTAAGCTGATTGTGCTCTGTAATAGTCAGAGATGATTGGTGTAAAATGGTAATCTGCTGAAAGGCAAGATATGCATTTCTAAAATAAACGCATTAATAAGACACCTTGAGTCCCAGTTTGGAGAAAAAGCAGTATATAAACAGAAGTTAATGGTAAAGAAATAAGGTAATAAATAAATAAGACATTTGCTCAGAGAGAGTGAATATACCTGAAGTCATGCTTTTCCTGAGTGGAAAATGGAATTGTGTTGTGAGGGGAGGGTGAGTGTGAGACCAATGCTCTGCAAGCATGCATGTGAACAGAAGGTAGGCAGCTGGCAGTTCTGAGCTTGGGATCCATGCTGTTCTTTTGTGGAGCCTGAAGCAGAATCAGTGTGATTGTGCTGCCTAATGTAGGACTCTATTTGTTTCCACTACTCTCTGTTCTTATAATTGCAAGTATTATCAATGTGCTGGATATGCACGGAGTCATACTTAGGGCAGACCCATTGATGTCAATGGGACTTATGGTAAACACAACTATGTTACATCCTATTAATCTCAGTGGGTCTTCTCTGAGTATGATTAGGGCCATTTCCACACTATACTGTTACAGTGCTATTATTCCACTTTCAACATCTTGTGGAATTCTGGGGTTTGCAGTTTCAGGAGAGACCTTTAGAATTCTCAGCCAGAGAGCTCTTTAGCCTCAGTAAACTACAAACCACAGAATTCCACAGGATGTTGAAAGTGGAATAATAGCACTATAACCATGTAGTGCGGAAATGACCTAAGTCAGCATCCAGGATTATTATTAGAAGGTCTCCATAATTTCTCAGTGTTTCTTCATAGAAAGAATCCTAAGCAAATAGCACCACCTTTGGACCACTTCCTGTTCAGGAAAGTGTAGAGAACTCACTCATATTTTTGACCTATAAGAAGTGATTGTAGAGTAGCTATGATCTGTGGTTTCCTTCTAGGATCAAGGGTAACTGAAAAGCTGAATAAGTTGGAGAGTCAGCAGAATACAATGATGAAGGATGGTAAGTGGGTTTTTGTTTTGTTTTGTTTATGTTTTTGGTAGGCAATTGCTGGGCCAGTTTATTATGAAGGTAGAGCTGCCTGCAGTATAGTGCCTCAGGACTCAGTTAAAATTATGGTGACCCTATGGATGACAGCCTTCTGAGAGTCCTGGCCATCAAGATCTCTGCTCAGGTGCTGCAAACTCAGGGCTGTGGCTTTCTTGATTGAACCTCCAACTTGAATAATCAGTGATAAACTGCTGCAAAACTGCACCAAAATGTGTTGGCCATTTTACCCTCCACAGTCCCTCAGACAACAGCGGGTCCCCCTAGATTCCTACATTTATGGATGCTCAAGTCCCATTATGTACAATGGTGAGGTAAAGTGGTGTCCCTTGTATAAAATGGCAAAATCAAAGTTTGCTTTACGGATTTTTAAAAAATACTGTGGTTGGTCCAATCCATGGGTACAAAATTTACTGATATGGAGGGCCAACTGTATTCCTATAAAAAAGGGCTGAAACTGGCTGAAAACTTGGTTCCTTTTTCACTACACAACTCTAGCCCAATGATTCTACTTTAACTTCCAGGGCAACATCCTATGGAATCCTAGGACCCGCCGTTGAGTCAGGGGTATTTAGAACTCCCAGCCAGGGAACCTAGTGTCTCTGAGTAAACTGCAAACCCCAGGATTCCATATGAGTTGCTGTGGAAGTTCAAGGAGAAACATAGCACTATAATTGTATGGTGTGAAATGGCCTGCGGTCACTTCCAGGTCACTGCAAACATATTGGTATGAAGAATTGGCCCTTATCTTAGGCTCAGTTGCTCACCTGTGTTGCAAAGTGTCGGGGCAGAATTGCTAAGTTTTATTCACACACACACCAATTGGCCATCTTTTTGCAGGATTGCTTAGGCAACTTCTCCTTTCATAAAGTTCTCCCTTTCCTAACTGATCTGGCAGTTTTCCTTTTGCTCAGATCTCTGAATGTATGTGAGCGATTGCTTTTACCAAAGATGAGGGCTTAGCTTCTAGAACTGATTTACTAGGGTACCTTCACCAAGATGAGTGTTTAAATTGATTTTATAGTTTTAAAGGGAAAAAAAGCTCAAGTGGTATGTATTTGAGAGAACAGGATGAACTTGCTAACTACAGTCCTCCCGCCACATTTATGAGGGTTTGGGGCATAGAGTGAAAAAACTGCGAATAACTTCCCCATCTATTCCTGCTCCCATTTCCTGCCAGGGCTCC